>JAVTVY010018229.1:0-81242 GCA_036873755.1 Hanleya hanleyi
AGCTAGATTAGCTCATGAGCTAACGCAATGAAAACATTTGCATAATGTTCAACATAACCCCAGGTTTCATGAATGACCACTGCCAGACATTTTCAGTGGTTGAGGTATCCCCGCCAGACGTCCCCAAATGCGCTCCCCCCCCCCGCCCCTAGCATTACTTGATGAACGCTGAAAAAGAAGCTCTTTGAGTACCCCGATGAAACATTTCGAAGCCAAATGGTAAACATTTGGTTTCATTAGGTTTCTAGCGCATCGTCCATTTTGCCACATGTTTTGTAGTAGGATACATCAACAGTAACAGCGTAATTGGTATAATCAGGAAAGTAGTATGTGACACCTAAATCTGGTCGCGTAAATTGCGGCGTTCCATGTTATAGCTTATAGGAAAATGAGCAAATGTGGTTAACGTTAGGAAAAAGATGGTGGCGCTAATGAAGGTATGGAAAAATCTGGATGAATTTCTAGGGAAAATGTGGGTGGAAATGAGGGATGAAATACGCGTGGGTGACATCACGGATGACGTCACATCCATGCAGTCCGGGAATAGACTCAATCGCTCACTCAAGTGACGTCATCGCTCGCATGCACATGCCCCTGGTGGTACATTCACACCCTGATGTAACAAGGTTCACCATCAGGGGCGTGTGCATGCGTGCGATGACATCACATCCGGAGACGACGTCACTTCCGGTGGTGACGTGACTTCTGGTCATGACGGTTGACAATACGTCACGATAGGGCGTTAAAGCGTTGATACGGATGTTAAGGCGTTGAGATGGGCTTTAAGGCGTTAAGATAGGCTTAACGACGGGTGTCACTTCATGAATTAATGTCAATTCCATGGGATATCTAGACCCACCAGAGCTCCTGGGTTATTTCACCAGGTCGTTGAAGCGCGGAGTTTACGGGTCTGTGGATTGACGGTGGAGGAAATTAACCAATGGGACTAGCCACCTAACAGCAGCGGGATTCATCGATTTACTCGTGTATGCATTGATGGAAAAGCAAGCCAATCGCCGTCCCACACATGAGGTGAATATTCTGCTTTGAGGAGCCGTATGAAAAAAAGTGTATTAATCCAGTTCTTCAGGATCTGTTAAGTTGCATTATAGCTAACGACGAGGAGCGATGACGAAATAATCTTTGAATAGAACAGAGTATTTCCCAGCAAAACCAGCGGAACATTTACCTAGACATAGAGCAATGACCTACAAAACAGGGTTTTCCCCAGAAAATTCCCCCATAGCTTCTGGGGTAGAATGGAAATCCCCAGGGGATTTCCCATGCATAGCTATACTTGCAGCGAGATATCAGCGGGTGGTTACAGACTGAGACGAATGGTTTACAAACGACCTTATATGACCGCTCACTCACTCGCAATCGTTAGGACGTCACTGCGTTGAGACGGGCGTTGGGCACTCACTCACTCGCTTACTCACACAAACACTTTGTACCTAGGAGGGGGAGGTAACTCTACCATGCTACTTTCACGCCCTTCCCACATCGCCAGTATGCCTCAGAGTTCAAATATTCAGAGCAGACATACATCTTCAAGGTTCACGCGTCGCTCCTATGGTTTAGTGTATAGGCGTGAAGCCAGGTGTCAATGGCTCACCCGAGCGACGCTGCACCTTGTCTACTACTGAATGCGTCACAGTCACGTGGACATCACCCGAGTCGTATTCCACGAGAGTTTGAAGATGACACACCACACGCCCAATTTGGGCCACAGATGACCCATCTCTACTCCAAACAAGTCCCCTGCGCACCCCCAAAATGTACGCTTTCGATATTACTGCTACTGATGATGTCACAGATGACTGGACATCCCTCAAATCGTGGTCTACCCAAGGAGAGCTTCAAGATGAGATCCTACACGCCATATTTGAATGGGATATAGCCCCTCCGTCGCTCAAATGTGCCCCTGTACACTTCCAAAATACCAACTTTCGCTACTGCTCCTCGACTGCGCATGCCCAGTATGACGTTACTGCCCAACCAAACCATCCCAAGCTTCCTTTACACGCCAAGCGCTTTAAGATAACACCCTCCACGACACCGTAGGTCAACTATGGGCCGCCCACAACCAGTTAACGGCCTTTCCGGTTCGTCTCCGCCTCCCCCTGAAAATCCTAATTTTATATCCACCCCACCCACTCACGTGACCTCACCACCCATCCCCTGATCAACCTGGAGGAGCGCTTCAAGCTAATACCTCACACGATCCATTCGGACAAAGGATGGCCCACCTCGAGCCCAAACCGTTCTTTCCAACACCCCTGCACTAATCGCTGGCTGCATGGATATGACGTCATCCGTGACGTCAGCCACCCGCATTTCATCCCTCATTTCCACCCGCATTTCCTCTATGCCTATAATATTACCCTCATTTGCTCCGGATTTCCCTAAACCTTTAACATTACCGGCACAATTTCTTCCCTATATCCATAACACTACCTAAATTCTTGCGGATTTCCCTATACGTTTAACATTACCGCCACCATATTCTCTCCTAAACCTATAACATTACCTCCATTTACTCATTTTCCCCATTTAGCTATAACATGGAACGGCGCAATTTATGCCACCAGATTTAGCTTTTATATACTACTTTTCTGATTATATCAATTACTCGGTTACTGTTGAGGTACCCTACTACAAAACATGTGGCAAAATGGATGAGGCTAGATTCCTAATGTTTTATCCAAGTAATGATATACAATACCTATGCTATCTAAAGAGCTTATCTAGCAAAATGTGTGTGTGGATGGGGGTGGGGGTTAGGAGGGGTACGGGGGACGTCTGGCGGGGGTACCCCACCAACGAAAATATCTGGCAGTGTTCATTCATGCGACATTGTGTTATGCTGAACATTTTGCTAAAGGCTTCATTGGGATTGCTCATGAGCTGATCCAGCTGAATTTTGGGGTACGCGGTAATTCCCCTAATAATTCAGTAAGTTAACTTTTTAATTCTGTTATTCAAACAAAGAGAAAAGTAACATTCCCATTTTTCATTCAAAATGAAGAAAAGTCATATAATGACAAAATGTGACACTTTGTAGCTGGTGTCTTGGAGAAAATTCCCAGATATATGCCATTTTTCTGCACTTCCGGTGATCGAATTAGTAGGGGAATTACCGGTTATTTTAGTCTTGCGGACATACCCCGGCATAAACACAATATGCGACTACATTTAGGGAACCTTTGTTCAACCCGGAAAAGCTACCTGACAGGCTGTATTGCAGACGTTCTTCGCCTTTCTCAAATTGCAGGTTCAAGTATCTCCGATTGTTAACCCTACCAGGACTGTCGTTTCTGAAAATGGCGTCACTGTGACGTCATCAAAGCGGTCATTTTTTTTTTAAACATTTTTCTGATTCAAGCAAGTGCACAAAACCAAGTTGTGAGAGTGTTAATACTCTCGAACAACATAATTGATATTTCCATTCAGGAAGATATAGTAATATTTGAAAAGGATGTAAATACGGATGCAAAGGAAGATAAGAAAAAAATGATGATCATGCACTTCTACGGTGACTTCTTTTCTTGTCATCCTCTTAGATTCATTTTCGATTTTTCAAAATTTATCTCTGACTTTTTTAAAAATCTTTTATTCATTTTCAAGGAACTGCAACCATTCCCATACGAAAACGCTGGAAATTCATTTTCAAGAGACAAGAACAATTCAAACGTCCACATGAAAACACTGGAAATTAGCGAAAACCTTGAAAATTTCGTGAAACATAGAAATAGCAAAAAACACAGAAAATAATACGCACCGCAGTGGAAATAATATTCACCGCGGTGAAAATAATATCCACCGCGGTGAATATTATTTCCACCGCGGTGCGTATTATTTTCTGTTTTGTTTTTTTCTTGACATTTCTAATGTTTCACGCAATTTTCGAGGTTTTCGCTATTCCAGTGTTTTCATGTGGTCGTTTGAATTGTTCTTGTCTCTTGAAAAGGAATTTCTAGCGTTTTCGTATGGAAATGGTTGCAGTTTCTTGAAAATGAATAAAAAATAAATAAAAAAATTGGAGATAAATTTTATTAAATCGAAAATGAATCTAAGAGGATGACAAGAAAAGAGAGAAAATGCGAAAGTGAAATCTTGAAAATTAGGGAAAGGCAGAAAATTAGAAAGATCAATGCATGGCCCTAATCTGATATCTTTTATCGTACGTCCGGCTTACAACGGGGAAAAATGAGTTGAAGCCATTTTAGCGTAAGAATTGTGTGGAAAATAACAAAAATTGTGTTAGAATCAAACACTCATTTGTGTTGAACTGTGCTGATATTAAAACAAGTTCAAATAAAATATGTAGATTTTAGCACAAAATTGTGAGAAAACATTTATTTTTTCACAATGTGTAGCTGTAATATTCCAAAAGATATCAAATCCATGGATACCCAGAATTAAGAGAGTATCATGATCTTCTCACCTCCAAAACGATCAGTTATCTTGTCTGTCCTCCACGAAAGAAATTCCGTAATATGAAGCATATTGCCAAGTACATGTATAGGTGCATGTCAAATCCGACACATAAATACACTGAAAGAAAAATTCCGTAAAATTTAAGGAATATTCCCCGACTACTACACCAGCGGACTATTCCGTAGCATGCTATAGAATTTCCTCAACATGGTGGGGAATATTTCTTAGTTATGTTAAGGAATATTCCGCTGATGTAATAGTCGGGGAATATTCCCTAAATTTTGAAGGATTTTTTTCTGTGTACAAAATATGGTCTCCGACATTTTGTAGGCTGTGCTGGTATAATTTTGGCGTTTCTCAAATCTATAGTCACAAAAAAGTTTTCCCATGATCCTAAGTAGTAGTGTCTACGGATTTAATGTCATATTGACCTCTTTGCACTTAAATGACCTAAAAAATTTGCATATGACCTCTGCGACAGCCAATCAGAAGCGAGTATTTTGACAAAACTACCCCAACACAGAAGAGCTCCAATCTAGGGGGAGGTAACTCTGGGTCGCTATAGTTCCGGCAAAGGGTCCCTGGGCATGTATTCTTCCGCGGTGATGCGGTCTGGCGGTGATGTGGTCGCGGAAAAAAGCTTCCGCGGAGAAAAAGTATTCAAATTCAAATACGCTGCATGGTCCGATTGGGTCGAGTGAGGTATCAAAGTGAAGCATTCGTGAAGGGGCATCTGATGGGCTGGGTGTGGGGTTGAAATAGCGTCATTCTGCGCATGCGCGGTGGACCAAGGGTATGGAAATAGACGTTTTAGGATATAGGGGAGCCATTAATGGTCCGATGGGGTCGAGTGAGATATCAATGTGAAGCATTCGTAAAGGGGCATCCGGAGGGTGGGGGTGGGATTGGAATATCGGCATTCTGCGCATGCGCAGTGGACCAAGGGTATGGAAATAGACGTTTTCGGGTCTTTGTGGGCCACTAGTGGTCCTATGGAGTCGAATGAGGTATCAATGTGAAGCACACATGAGGGGGCATCCGACGGGTGGGTGTGGGGTTGGAATATCGGCATTCTGCGCATGCGCAGACAGGGAATTGTGGGAAAATGGTATGGAAATAGACGTTTTGGGATCTAGGGGAGCCCCTAATGGGCCTATGGAGTCGTATGATGTATCAATGTGAAGCACACATGAGGGGGCATCCCCCTGGACTAGTGTCTCGGTCGTGGTCAACAGTCTGCGCATGCGCAGACAGGGAATTGTGGGAAAAGGGTATGGAGATACACGTTTTGGGATCTAGGTAAGCCCCTAGTTGGCCGATGGGGTCAAGTGAGGTATCAATGTGAAGCACACATGAGGGAGCATCTGACTGGTCTAGTGGCTCGGGCGTTGTCACCATTCTGCGCATGCGCAGACAGGGAATTGTGGGAAAAGGGTATGGAAATAGACGTTTTGGGGTCGACATGGGCCACTATGGGTCCTATGGAGTCGTATGAGGTATCCATGTGAAGCACTCGTGAAGGCGCATCCGAAGGGATGGGTGACACGTGGAACTGACGTCATTCTGCGCATGCGCAGTAGACCAAGAGTATGAAAATATACGTTTTGGGATCTAGGGGAGCCCCTAGTGGGCCGATTGGGTCGAGTGAGGTATCCATGTGAAGCCTATGTGAGGGAGCATCCGCCTGCACTAGCGTCTGGTCCGTGTTTCACATTCTGCGCATGCGCAGACAGGGAACTGTGGGAAAAGGGTATGGAAATAGACGTTTTCGGGTCTAGGGGAGCTACTATGGGTCCGATGGAGTCGTATGAGGTCTTATTTTGAAGCTCTCGTGAAGTGTGTCGTCCGTGTTCCACATTCTGCGCATGCACAGACAGGGAATTGTGGGAAAAGGGTATGGAAATAGACTTTTGTGGTCTAGGTGAGTCCCTATTGGGCCTATGGGGCCGAGTGAGGTATCGTTGTGCAGGATACGTGAGGGGGCATCCGCCTGGACTAGTGTCTCGACCGTTGTCACCATTCTGCGCGTGCGCAGACAGGGAATTGTGGGAAAAGTGCATTGGAAAGAACGTTTTGGGGTCTAGGTGGGCCACTAATGGTCTGATTGAGTCGAATGAGGTATCAATTTGATGCATACGTGAGGGCGCCTCCGCCTGGGTGGATGGGTGTTAGGAATATCGTCATTCTGCGCATGCGCAGTCAGGCCGTAGTATGGAAATAGACATTTTGAGGCCGATATACACCACTATTGGTCCGAATGTGTCTAGGGAAGTGTTATTTTGTAGCTCTTAGGGTGTAGACCACGACTTGAAGGGATGTCCACGTCACCTGTGACGTCACTGGTGACTTCATCAGTGAGAGTAGTAGCGAAAGCGGGAGTTTCGGAGGTGCGATGGAGTGCATTTGGAGTAGATAACGGCCTATATTTCCATCCAACTACCTGGTAGAGTTACCTGTGAGTGTGAGTGTATGCGCGCGTGTGAGTGAGTGTGAGTGAGTGAGTGAGTGAGTGAGTGAGTGAGTGAGTGAGTGAGTGAGTGAGTGAGTGAGTGAGTGAGTGTGAGTGAGTGAGTGAGTGAGTGAGTGAGTGAGTGAGTGAGTGAGTGAGTGAGTGAGTGAGTGAGTGTGAGTGAGTGAGTGAGTGAGTGAGTGAGTGAGTGTGAGTGAGTGAGTGAGTGAGTGAGTGAGGCGTGCACAACGCCCGTGAGGCGTCCCCAACGCCCGTCTTAACGCATGGACGCATTAACGACGGTGAGTGAGTGAGTGAGTGAGTGGTCATATAAGGTCGTTTCTACACCATTAGCCTCAGTCCCGGAGCTCATGGAACTCTGGAGCTCCGAGCTCCGTTGGCATTCATCCGATTGGCTGGGTGCCAAGTTTTATATGGGCCGGGTGCCCATTGGCTCAGTGCCAAGTTTTTCGCTATAAAAAGGGGTTCCAAGA
The DNA here is from genome assembly GCA_036873755.1 of Hanleya hanleyi. Taxonomy (NCBI): domain Eukaryota; kingdom Metazoa; phylum Mollusca; class Polyplacophora; order Lepidopleurida; family Hanleyidae; genus Hanleya; species Hanleya hanleyi. Next base: position 7,384 of record JAVTVY010018229.1, read on the forward strand.
GCTCAGAAAGCAGCTCTAAGAGCTCCAAGAGCTCCGGAGCGCCGAGTTCCAAGAGCTCCGGAGCTCCAAGAGCTCCGGAGCTCCGATCTGTGAGTGTGAGTGTATGCGCGCGTGTGAGTGAGTGAGTGAGTGAGTGAGTGAGTCAGTCAGTGAGTCAGTGAGTGGGATCCGACTGGACTAATGTATCGTCCGTTTTCATCATTTTGCGCATGCGCAGTCTGGCCGTCGTATGGAAAGCAGGCATTTGGGGGATTCGTGGAAGTTTGTTGAGTGGTTGACCATCCCGGGTGGACCGTGTGGGGTATCAGTGTGAAGCTTTCGTAGGAAAAATGAAAATTGCCTCTCATTTGTGGGGCGCTCACTTCCGGTTGTGTGGGGCGCTGCCCTCAGCCAATCAGAAGCGGGTATTTTGACCCGGTGCATTATGGGACATTTCCAAGATGGCGGCGTCTGCCTTCTGGTTCAAGATGGCGTCACGTGCGGAGTCGAAAACTGACCATTTTGGCGGAATGTGGTCATCTGGTGTCGAAAACTGGACCTTGTATGGGTCCCGCCTAATTTGGTGTAGAGATGGACCACTATTGGTCCGAATGCGTCCTGTGGGATGTCATCTTGTAGTTCTCGGGGTGCAGACCACGATTTGAGGGATGTTCACGTCATCTGTGATGTCATTGGTGAAGTCATCAGTAGGAGTAGTAGCCAACGTGGGCATTTTGGGGCAGTGAAAGAAGGTATTTGGTGTAGAGATGGACCACCCTTGGTTCGAATGTGTCGTGGGAAGTGTCATCTTGCAGTTCTCGGGGTGTAGACTCCATTTGAGGGATGTCCACAGCATCTGTGACGTCATCGGTGACGTCATCAATACGAGTAGTAGCGAAAGAACATGCTTTATAATCGGCTCAGTGCCAATTTTTTCCCCACGATTTGGACTGATGAGGGACACATGTTCATTCCTATATTTACAAACACTACCACCACCACCACCACCACCACCAACACCACCACCACCACACACCACCACACACCACCAACACCACCACCAACGCCACCACCAACGCCACCACCGGGCGTTGACGGGCGTCAACGCCCGGTGGTGGTGGTAGCTCCCGTGTGGCAGAGCTCTTGGATCGGAGCTCTCGGAGTTCAAAGCTTGTGGAGCTCAGAGCTCGGAAATGACGTCATCGCAGGCATGCGCGCGTCCCTGTGCTGCACCCGCATCCTGGTGTACCCTATTCCCTACGGACTATAGGGTACAGGGTGCAGCACAGGTACGTGCTCCCTCACATAGGCTTCACATGGATATCTCACTCGACCCAATCGGCCCACTAGGGGCTCCCCTAGATCCCAAAACGTATATTTTCATACACTTGGTCTACTGCGCATGCACAGAATGACGTCATTTCCACGTGTCACCCATCCCGTCGGATGCGCCTTCACGAATGCTTCACATGGATACCTCATACGACTCCATAGGACCCATAGTGGCCCATGTCGACCCCAAAACGTCTACTTCCATACCCTTTTCCCACAATTCCCTGTCTGCGCATGCGCAGAATGGTGACAACGCCCGAGCCACTAGTCCAGTCAGATGCCCCCTCATGTGTGCTTCACATTGATACCTCACTTGACCCCATCGGCCAAATAGGGGCTTACCTAGATCCCAAAACGTGTATCTCCATACCCTTTTCCCACAATTCCCTGTCTGCGCATGCGCAGACTGTTGACCACGACCGATACACTAGTCCAGGGGGATGCCCCCTCATGTGTGCTTTACATTGATACATCATACGACTCCATAGGCCCATTAGGGGCTCCCCTAGATCCCAAAACATCTATTTCCATACCCTTTTCCCACAATTCCCTGTCTGCGCATGCGCAGAATGCCGATATTCCAACCCCACACCCACCCGTCGGATGCCCTCTCATGTGTGCTTCACATTGATACCTCACTCGACTCCATAGGACCACTAGTGGCCCACAAAGACACGAAAACGTATATTTCCATACCCTTGGTCCATTGCGCATGCGCAGAATGCCGATATTCCAACCCCACACCCACCCTCCGGATGCCCCTTTACGAATGCTTCACATTGATACCTCACTCGACCCCATCGGACCTTTAGTGGCTCCCCTATATCCTAAAACGTCTATTTCCATACCCTTGGTCCACCGCGCATGCGCAGAATGACGCTATTTCAACCCCACACCCAGCCCATCAGATGCCCCTTCACGAATGCTTCACTTTGATACCTCACTCGACCCAATCGGATCATGCAGCGTATTTGAATTCTGGGGACTACTTTTTCTCCGCGGAAGCTTTTTTCCGCGACCGCATCACCGCGGAAGAATACATGCCCAGGGGCCCTTTGCCGGAACTATAGCGACCCAGAGCTACCTCCCCCTAGATTGGAACTCTTCTGTGTTAGGGTAGTTTTGTCAAAATACTCGCTTCTGATTGGCTGTCGCAGAGGTCATATGCAAATTTTAGAGGTCATTTAAGTGCAAAGAGGTCAATATGACTTTAAATCCGTAGACACTACTACTATGCTACCAACATCCAATTGATCACATATAAATAATCGTGAAGGCATGCTGATGTCTTACAATGGTAACATTTGAGTGTAACCTCAGAATTAAGAGAGTATCATGATCTTCTACTCTCAACTCCAAAATCGTCTTAGCTGATCAGTTATCAATCAATTCAATCAATTCAAACGAATTATTTGAATGGAGTCGCCCGTGACAGTTTTCATGTCTGAACGAAAAATTCCGATTTGAAAACTGTCGTTGGGAAACTGTCGTTGGGGGATAATGTCATGGATTCGAAACAAGTACCTTTGTTTGATGTAAAATCGAATTACCCTAACAATCCGATTTGTCTGCTAAACAAAGGACGTTTATTTTTTCCAGGATATTTGGCTTGTTAGCCGTGTAGTTATTTGACAGCAATGTTATACACTGCGAAAAGACTGATGAAGCCATTTCATACCAGAACTATGTTGAAAATAGCGCAAATTGTGTTAGAATCAACACCACACTTGTGTTGGAATTCAACACGATTTTGTGTTGATATAGTGTGTGTATAAAATGAAAGAAGTTAGAATTGCCGCCCATACAAAATTAGATAGAAAGATATTTTTAATTTGAAACTCGACAGCTCCATAGGTAAAAAGCACTTTTTGTGAAGCAAAAGTTCGATTGAGCAAGACTAATTCCTGGTCTTCTATGAATCCCTGTAGCACACAGAGGAAGAAAGAACACAAAATGTTGGTATCGTCGTCGATTTTCATTTTGATTGGGGTTTTTTGAGTGAACTAACAGAATGGGTTATGTTGCACATATAATCCAGTTCATTTTGACAAATTCACATTCCTTTTTTTCTTTTTAGTTATTGATTTAACTTGAAAAGTAAGAGTGGAAATTCATCCCACTCATTTCACTGAAGTTTGAGTTAATACCTCATTCAAGATGAGTGAAGTTGATTCCACTCAAGTTCAACTCACTTAGTTTGAGTGAAAGTCTCTCAACTTGAGTGAAATTTGTCAATCAAGTGCTTGAGTGAGATGAAATTCCATTCTTACTTTTAAGAGATCACCCTATACAATCTTACCTGGTGTCTGAAAGAAATCTTATAGAATTTAATCCAGAGAAGACGAAAATATTCTGTAAAAGATGCAATATTATGAACATCATGAAGAAATGTGCTCACGTTTGGACCGCATTTGCTAAGATGGGATAAAATATACAAGAATACACCAGCAACTGCATTTAAACGAGGTTTCCGCTGTAGCGTTGAAGATTTCTGTCCTTTTTTTATTGGACGATATACTACCCTTGCTCATGTGATTATATTCCAAAATGGACCCATCCCAAATACGATTATGACGGGGAGGATAAGTTAACTCCATAGTAAATGGCTATAAATTATAATTACTCGCGACTTTTTTTTTACTTTCATCAGATTATTTGCCCATTGAGCTATTTTTCATTTAGTTTTGTGACTCAAAAATCTTTCACCTGAAGCATTTCTCATGATTCTTGTCGTTACGTATTTATGCGGGCATGGCAATCGTAGCAAATGTTCGAACGGCGCACGTGTTGAAACACACTCTCCGCTGTTCACACGACGCGGTGCCCCTAGTTTAGCTAAGTTGTGTTATTTTGTTGCTGTAGATTGCTCGGCAACTCGACCGAAAATTTCGTGGAGTGTATATCTTATCTCGTTCAATGGAAAATTCTCCAGAATTTCAGTATCCATCAGAGTCAATCGGCAGAGCTCTTGCCTCCTCTGAAAACGCACGCCCTGTATTGATGAAGCTGTGAAGGCAACTATATCGAGCTCGTACAGGTCAACGCCATACTCGGAATGAGATGATTAATTGAATCTAGCACGTTATCACATAAAAACTCGTCTACACAAAATCTGTACTTTAAACGATGCACTGACATACCGGATATTGTTTTCTGGGGTTTTTACTCTCTTCGTCTGGGAGAATGGATCGTCCGCATTGGAACGCCAGATCACGTGATCGGGATGGAGTTTGTTGGCAGGGGTAATTGAATTTCAAATGAGTACGATTACCATATTTATTCATTAATTTAGCATTAATAACACTTGTAAATGATGACAAATTGCAAGAAATGTGTGGTTAAGCTAAAAGAATGACTGACCTATAACCTAAAACACAGGATATGAAAGCGCCACCAGAAAATGAAAACAAACTACATTGGCTTTCATGGTATCACTTTCTTGGAAGGTAGTTGTGGTCGATTATAACGCTGATTTTCGAGATTTCTAACGATTTATCCTAACAATAATTCTTGCGACAGAAAAACATTATTCCAGAAGAAAAAAACAAAACAAAAAACAAACAAATCTTTTCATGCACCTTCTCGAGTGCTATATTTTGAATATGCCACTAGGGCTCTACAGTTTGACTCAAAATGACCCCAATATGATAAGATATGATGTCAGAAAGTTTCAGTTCAAAGTTTGCGTATAGGTCAAATAGTTTAGCAGAGGCCAAGTTTTCCTCTCCTATAGGACAATTAAGAGCGAGGATGTAACCAACCACTTCTTAGAGTGGATAGGGAGAAGCATTCGTCAGTTCTCTACCCCGAAGCAGACATGATGATGCCATCTCTGTGAGATAAAACGGCATTCAAACAACGTCAACGTTATGACGCAACCTCGTAACGCAGTGTAGTTTTTGGCTTGCTGCACTACGGCGGCGCTACTGCCCTTTGACCCCAAACATGACGTAGCGTCATTGTTACGTTGCCGTGCCATTACTGTCACTGTGGCGAACAATCGGGTGTCATTTTATTTGAGCTTCAGTGTGATCGGTTCATCAACAAGAGCAGATGTGACCGGTGCCCGAGAACAAAGCCTTAGTCTCCGCGTCTCCGTGTTGGGATCTTTATAACTGAAGTTCCTTCAACACACTTTGGAGACCTGGAGACATGAAGAAAATGTTTGGCAACGCTGGGGGGACCGGGGGACAGAAGCCCGCGGGCGTGGGTGCCGCACTCGGTACCTGGAAGGCTAAAGTCCAGAACGACCCTAGCGGAAAGTTGGGTATGCGCCGGAACACTCTGAGCGGGGTGGGAGAAATGATGAAACCAGAGATAGAAGAAGCTCCTAGATCGTCCATCGACCCGAATCTCCTTGTTGGTGCGACGGTCTATGATGATACGGATCGGCGGCGGAGCGCCATCAAGGGTCAGCTGACGGACATCACCGATCGGCTCTCCAGGGTGAGAACACGTATGTCCTATCCAGGCTCGAGGAGTTTTGTTTCTTTTCGATGCTTCACGGATGGAAACGAATATGGTACCGGTATAAGATTGATTCTTTACAAATCGGTCCAATAAAAAGGCTTAGGCCTATAACTATTTTCACTATTTTGAGTCTAGATCTATTTTGGCATGGAATACTATTTGGACTTTCAATTAATAATTTAGAACTTAGCAGAAAAAGAAAACAAAGGACCTTGTATCTTTAGATGGGTAAATGGCCCCAGGTCAGGTGCAATACAGAAGTTCCAAAATTAAATACTTCCAACACAAGAATTGTTCATTTGTCATGAAGTACAATATTATATTGTATACTTAGAAAAATTTCAAGCCACGGAGTCTCATGATTCTCGAGTAACAGGGCCGTGAAGTAGAAGTAATGCATTCGTGCAAAATAGTTGATTCTGAAGTGAAAACAATTCTTATTGTTCTCTGTAAACAAAGCTGGTTCTGGTTATCGTTTATCTTCGTATGTTTATAGAAAGAAATTTAAGGAGTTTTCTCCTCAAAATTGGCGATTTTGCACGAATGCACTACTTCACGTTATTCGGGAATTATGAGACTCAGTGCCTTGATACTATTCTTAGTATACAATATCATGTTGCACTTCATGCCAACTGAACAATTTCTTGTATATGCAATATTTTATATTTTGGCACTTCTACCGCACCTGTCCTGGGGCCATTTACCCATCTAAACATACATGGTCCTTTGGAAGATTGAATTCGACTATGTGAAAATATGGGTTGAATTGAGTATTACATCCATCATCGATAAAGAATTTTCGCGTCAATGTTCGAAAATACCATATTCGTAATGAAATAGTATACCTTAAGGTGGCTCCCTGGTTACAAGAATGGCTGTTCTGCGCAGCTTTTTGCGCATAGCAATTACCTTCCTTGTAATCGTACTCTTGTGCGCGAATGGATACGTCGAGGATAGTTCCCATGGGTCCGTGTAACCTTGCACAATTCAATTTTCGTTTTTTGTTTTTGTGTTCTCAAAATCAAAAATTGAAAATTGACTTGTGCAAGGTTACACGGACCCGTGTAACCTTGCACAATTCAATTTTCGTTTTTTGTTTTTGTGTTCTCAAAATCAAAAACTGAAAATTGACCGTCAATTTTCAATTTTCGTTTTTTGTTTTTGTGTTCTCAAAATCAAAAATTGAAATTTGACCGTCAATTTTCAATTTTCGTTTTTTGTTTTTGGTTTCTCAAAATCAAAAATTGAAAATTGACCGTCAATTTTCAATTTTCGTTTTTTGTTTTTGTGTTCTGAAAATCAAAAATTGAAATTTGACCGTCAATTTTCAATTTTTGATTCTGGGATTACAAAAATAAAAAACGAAAATTGATATTTGACAGTCAATTTTCAATTTTCGTTTTTCGTTTTGCTTCACGCAAAAATGAAAATAAAATATTGAAAATTGCCTCGACTTGTCCGTTTTTCGTTTTTTGATTTTAACTTTGACGTATCTATGTTAAGTTCTCATGTGGACGGGTTATCATGTCACTTCCGGTACGACGAGTAGAATAGAAAACGCAAATCGTGTCGTATGAGAGGTGTGGAGCGTGAGAGGCATGTGGCCCACCAGGCCATCCTCGGGAGCCAGTGTATTGATCGATTTGTTAGGGTATCTATACATTGCCTTGGTTGCATGGTTGCACACGATAGTTCTGGATAAAAAAGGGGTATCCTCTAAATCAAACCAATTATTCAACAGGTTCAGCTAGCTCATTACTCCAATCCACTAGCTGGACGGTTTGAGATGTGACATCGCTGGCATAACTTTGATGTCAGGCTGAAATCGACATCGAGAGTCAAGGCAAAAACCGCCGGCTTGGGATACCGACATGCTAATTCAAAATAACCTCGGGGATGAAATGTTCGAGATTGAGGCAACGACTCAAGAACTCACTCGAATCACCAAAAATGTCCAAGTAAACCCTGTGCGGGGATAGCCTATAGTATTGGACCCTTCTACGGAGGGCCAATGATAGGCTGATGCAGCAACAACAACATTTTCCCAGTTATACGCCAGATTTTGAAATCGAAAACGATGCCGCGCTATGTCATCGGTCAACTGAGACAGTCACGTGGTTGTGTATGAAGATTGGGGTGGCTCCTATAAATAGTGATCCAATGAAAATGCTCGTCTTAGTTTGAAATGGCGGAGTCGAATGACCAATCTCTGAAGGGGAGACAGCTGGAACAGTACACTATCACTGTCTGTTAATATCTTGAATTAACAGAGAGTACTGCAGTCTATGTGCGGGGATTCACGATTTACCTGGACTTGTGAAGATGCACCAGACAGGTCTGGATATGTGGCATCCCGCTGTTCTCAATGGTTATTGGCCTTGAGGCCTGAGCCAATCAGAACGCAGTCTTAGATTTTCTCATTTCTAAAAATAGATGTTTAGAGCGCTACAAAAGCGAACAGCATTCATGCAGACAACCGCTATTTGCTATTGATTTGAAATATAGTATTTATAAAGATACCAACAAAGATTTAATACCAATAAGAGTAAGTATGCGGCCCGTAAACCACCATTTCAAACAAGCACACAATCGCCACGTTTGATGTCAGACGTCTGAATGCTTCAACGCTTCAGGTCCAATCTTCAATCTCTATTTTTGGGACCTGGATCGTTGGAGCGTTCAGATGCTCGTCAACGTTCAGCGTCAAAAACGCTTCAACGCAAGTGTGGGTGTCAAACGCTTCAACGCATCGACGTGGGAAGTTTCCTTGGGGGTTATGATTAGGCATCTTCATTTTATCGAGCCAATTTCTACGTTCCCACTTCGAACCTGCCTTGATTCATCTGACCCCTTCAGTGTTCAAAATCCGAGGTGTAAATTTCACCTACTAACGACAGAAGAACCAATCAGAGCGTACATCGATTGCGAATGAAGTCACGTTGAGTGACATCATCCTCTATTAGCGGCGTCTTTCCTCCTAATAAGGTGCCCACTAATTAGGTCAGCCAATCAATAACGCTCTTGTGCGACCCATTTCGGATTTCAAATGTTTTCGAGGTCAGTGACGTCTCGTGTCTATTTATAAGTTATTTGAACATTGAAGGGGTCCAGATATATCAAGGGAAGTTCGAAGTGGGAACGTAGAAATTGGCTAGATAAAATGAAGATGTGATTAGGGTACCCACGTATTTATTATACTACCCTACTTTAATGAAACTCCCATGTGTATCAACCCCGTTGTTCTCCATATAATGCTTCACACCTGCTGCACGATTGCCTACTCGCTTATGCGCAGTTGGCCCATTATATTCTAGCTCGAATGCCTGGCTCCAGGGATCTATAGTGTAGTGAAACTCCCACATCTTGCCCCCTACTGTTTTTCCATATTATGCTCCACACCTGCCTAAACAATCCGATTTGCGCTTTCCATACTACTCCGCGAACCGAAAGTGACATCATAAGTCTTGCGCGTGCGCAGTTAACATTGACGAGTCAAAGTTAAAATTAAAAAACGAAAAACGGACAAGTCGAGGCAATTTTCATTATTTGATTTTCATTTTTGGGACAAGTGAAACGAAAAACGAAAATTGAAAATTGACGGTCAATTTTCAATTTTTGATTTTGAGAAACCAAAAACAAAAAACGAAAATTGAAAATTGACGGTCAAATTTCAATTTTTGATTTTGAAAACACAAAAACAAAAAACGAAAATTGAAAATTGACGGTCAATTTTCAATTTTTGATTTTGAGAACACAAAAACAAAAAACGAAAATTGAATTGTGCAAGGTTACACGGACCTACACGGACCCCCATGGCCCACAATCAAGTGGCCTGTTATTTGTTGGACTTAGAATTTTCACATGTTTTTGGGGCACTTTATTTACCCGTCCAACAATTTACGAGCTAGAAAAAACCTGTCCGAAAATAACGAACTGGATAACTGGATAACGAACCCGCCATTCTTTGCTCCATAGTCAGGCATCTTACCCCTGAGCCACGGAAGCAGCTGTAAGCAGCCGTTGGATTTTTTTTTATATACCTAACACAAACCTAACCCTAACCCTAACCCCAAAACCCTAAACCTAACCCTAACCCGTAACCAGTAATACTGATTTAACGCTAATTAGCGCAAAAATGCATCCTAATTAGACGTAATCACGCTTAAGAGCATTCAGTCACGTGATTTCATTAAGTCACGTGATTTCATGGCCTAAAGTCACGTGATTTCATGGCGTAGGCTACTTGATTTTGGGCCATGGGAACTATCCTTAACCGAATGGATAGAATGAGATACTGTGACATGCTGCGTTTACCAAGCATCCCTTAATTCAATTCAATTCAATTCTTTATTGCATACACCCATACAAGGCAGTGCAAAGATATAACATATATATATCACATAATATAAATAATAGACAGATTCAGTTGGATATGTACAATGTTTTAAGTTCGTAACTGCATGCAATGATAAACATAACCACAGACAGTTCCGCATAAAGACGGAAAATTATTTGTCATTATTGTATGGTATTTTTCATCAGATAACATAGTTTCAAAATGTGGAAAAATTCTTTTGATATCGGTAAAAAGCTTTTGACGCAATTCGGCATAGTGTGGGCAATGCAAGAGGAAATGGATTTCATTTTCAACAGCTCCTGTAGAACAATGAGTACAAATTCTTTGTTCATGGGGTATTTTTGGCTTGCAATGTCTACCGGTCTCGACACGCAGCTTATGGTTACTTAGTCTTAAGCGACAGAAGCTTTCCCTATATTTCTTGTTAGTAGTATGAATTAAATAAGGTTCTATGGCATATTTGGATTTTACTTGGAGATAGCTTTTTAACTTACTGGAGGATTTATTTTCTTCGCTGGTGACAAACAAACTAATCAAATGGGCTGTTACTTTGGCTTTGACGTTTTCAATAACAATACTTCTACTCTGATTGACTTCAATGAGATGCCAGACATTGATTTCTGATGTTAAGGATTGAACTTTCATGAACCAGTTTGGCTTGTTTTTCAAGATAAGTGCCTTACTGGATTCAAAAGCATGAAACAATAAACGAGTTTTTGGTATATTTTTCAACCGATATGTAAAATTAATAAGATTCAGCATGATATCATAAATAAGGGGATGGCTACCCAGTTCAGCACGTACAGCCCAGTTAGATGCATATTTATTTATGACGTCATGACGTCGAATGGCAAACTCTTTGTTGAGGTGGCATTTGTCGACGTCATGACGTTGCATTGTTGCGACTTCGTGCAAAATGGCGGGGAAAAGTGTGGGAGTAGGTAGATTCGGAGCCCTATTCATGCCCTTTTTTGGATAGCGACCTACCTTATATTTGAGTTATAAAAAACTACATACTTCAAGGAATACATAGTAAAAAAAAATGAGAAAATTGACATGACTTTTGAATATTCTGAAAACAATTATGTCTCAAGTATTGAATGTTTTACATAGTAATCACATTGTACCCATTTGCCACAGGTGCACGTTATATAAGCTGAAAATTAGAAAAAAGTAATACGCTATGCACCAATTTTTATATCATTTTCTGATATAGGATGGACTTCCTGAGCTATACAAAAAATATGAGAAAAATGACATGACTTTGCATCTAAACCAGGGAGCCACCTTAAGGATAGCTATCCCCTTAGAGGGTCAAAATTGGTCATTTTTTTTTATTTCTTCATTCAAATATTCGCTATTTCCTCTAACATTTGGTGAACAAATGAAATTAAAATTATAAATAGAAGTGCTTCAATATTAGGATTAAAAATTTAGTTTCCGAGGCCCTGGAACAATTAAACAGATTGCCTTAGCTTGGGCTTGGCTACTATTATTTTTGTCTGTTAAATTTCCCTGTCCAAAACTCATTTCCGCAGTATTATGGTAAGCTAATTATCTATTAGTCCTACTTATTGTCCCCCGCTACTTAGTAGGGGGGGGACTTAGAAACACCGGTGTCCGTAATTCCGTAATTCCGTGATTCCGTAATTCCGTAATTCCGTAAGATTTTCTTGTCCGGACAATAACTCGTGAACGATTCAACCGATCAACTTCAAACTTGGGGTGTGCCTTGACATTGGCGAGAGGACGGTTGGGATTGTTTTTCAGCAATGTGCGTAATCCAATATGGCCGCCGTCAGCCATTTTGGATTATAAGCAGTACGATCTTAGATTTTCTTGTCCGGACAATAACTCGTGAACGATTTAACCGATCAGCTTCAAACTTGGGGTGTGCCTTGACATTGGTGAGAGGACGGTTGTGATTGTTTTCCAGCAATGTGCGTAATCAAATATGGCCGCCGTCAGCCATTTTGGATTATAAGCAGTTCGATCTTAGATTTTCTTGTCCGGACAATAACTCGTGAACGATTTAACCGATCAACTTCAAACTTGGGGTATGCCTTGACATTGGTGAGAGGACGGTTGGGATTGTTTTCAGCAATGTCCGTAATCAAATATGGCCGCCGTCAGCCATTTTGGATTATAAGCAGTTCGATCTTAGATTTTCTTGTCCGGACAATAACTCGTGAACGATTTAACCGATCAACTTCAAACTTGGGGGGTGCCTTGACATTGGTGAGAGGACGGTTGGGATTGTTTTTCAGCAATGTGCGTAATCAAATATGGCCGCCATCAGCCATATTGGATTATAAGCAATTGGATCTTAGATTTTCTTGTCCGGACAATAACTCATGAACGATTTAACCGATCAACTTCAAACTTTGTGTGTGCCTTGACATTGGTGAGAGGACGGTTGTGATTGTTTTTCAGCAATTTGCGTAATCTAATATGGCCGCCGTCAGCCATATTGGATTATAAGCAGTTGGATCTTGTCCGGACAACAACTCGAGAACGATTCAACCGATCTACTTCATATGTGGGGAATGCCTTGACATTGTTGAGAGGAGGATTAGGATTGTTTTTCAAGGACGTGCTTGATCCAATATGGCCACCATCAGCCATACTGGATTTCATTGGATTTTAAGCAGTTTGATCTTGTCCGGACAATAACTGGAGTACGATTCAACTGATCTACTTCAAACTTGGGGAGTGCCTTGACATCGGTGAGAGGACGGTTTGCATTTTTTTTCAGCGATGTGCATAATCCAATATGGCCACCGTCAGCCATATTGGATTATAAGCAGTTGGATCCTAGATTTTCTTGTCCGGACAATAACTCGTGAACGATTTAATCGATCAACTTCAAATTTGGGGTGTGCCTTGACATTGGTGGGAGGACGGTTGGGATTGTTTTCCAGCAATGTGCGTAATCTAATATGGCCGCCGTCAGCCATATTGGATTGTAAGCAGTTGAATCTTGTCTGGACAATAACTCGAGAACGATTCAACCGATCTACTTCATACCTGGGGAGTGCCTTGACATTGTTGAGAGGAGGATTAGGATTGTTTTTCAAGGACGTGCTTAATCCAATATGGCCACCATCGGCCATACTGGATTTCATTGGATTTTAAGCAGTTTGATCTTGTCCGGACAATAGCTGGAGTACGATTCAACTGATCTACTTCAAAACTTGGGGAGTCCCTTGACCTTAGTGAGAGGACAGTCATGTATTATGTTTTATGGATGTGCATAATCGAATATGGATGCCATCTGCTGTATTAGATTATGTTAAGCTCATCAGCGATATCTCCATTTTCAAATCATACTCTTATCAATGATATGAGATATCATCGACTCCAAAAAATCGACCATAGAGGTCCATGGCCCCCGCAGCAGCAGCGCCAGTTATGGTGGATGTAATCCACCATAACTGGTGCTGCTAGCGGGGGACATGGACCTCTATGGTCGATTTTTTACATTAATTTACCCCCTTCTGGTCAAAACCATGCAAACATCCTTATTTTTGTTTCTAATTATGACAGTGACACTTCACTCAGAAACCCGCCGTGAAGTAATCTACACAGGTGTGAACAAGTTTTAGCAGGTTTTTTAAGTTTAAATTGGACTTTAAACCGACTTGATGAAAAAACTTAGTGTAATAGTTATCCAGAATAAACAGGAAGTCGAGTAGGTCCCATTAGACAGATTAAAAATGTATTTGACAATAGAATTCAAGCAAAAAATAGAGATTAATTCATCAGATGTATAGCTGGACACATTTTGCCCGATTTCTAGCCTTTCATTTTTGTACAAAATCCGAAATTCAAACGTTTATTTCTCGAAAAGTATCCATGCTACGCTTTTGAAATTTGGCATGCTTGTTACTTATAAGGTGATCTAGAAAACGTTATCTCACTTTTTGTAAGTTCGGCTTCGTTTTTTGATTATCCAACTTTTAAGACAAACGACCGTAAAAAAGTACATTTTTTTCAATTTATTTCAGTAAAATAGTTATAAAAATAAAACCAGGCAAAAATTTAAAAAAATGAGATAGAGTTTACTAGTTCGAATTGTCTCCTACCAAGGTATACCATCAAAGTTGAAACAAGACCAACAGTTTTCATGAAATTTCAATTGAAAAAATGGACGCTATTGTTTTCATTTTAATTTTTTAAAATTGGAATATTTTCTACACAGTAGCAGCGTCAGTTATACAAATCAAACGTTTATTTCTCGAAAAGTATCCATGCTACCCTTTTGAAATTTGGCATGCTTGTTACTTATAAGAAGATCTAGAAAATTTTATCTCACTTTTTGTAAGTTCGGCTTCGTTTTTTGATTATCCAACTTTTAAGACAAACGACCGTAAAAAAGTACATTTTTTTCAATCTATTTTAGTAAAATAGTTATAAAAACAAAACCAGGCAAAAATTTAAAAAAATGAGATAAAGTTTACTAGTTCGAATTGTCTCCTACCAAGGTATACCATCAAAGTTGAAACAAGACCAAAACAGTTTTCATGAAATTTCAATTGAAAAAATGGACGCTATTGTTTTCATTTTAATTTTTTTAAATTGGAATATTTTCTACACCGTAGCAGCGTCAGTTATACAAATCATATAGTTGGATTCCCTACGATGTATGCTTTCATAAAATATATAGTTTATTATGATACAGACGACAACTTGTCATGGGGGTGCAAAAACTGCCTCTAAGGGGATAGCTATCCTTAATTCGTCCGTGTAGGTATAAAATGAAAATAAATATAATACGTATTCTATATCCCAAATTTTCTAGCCAAACGTAATTTCTTAACTGCACAAACAACTGTGTTTCGTTCCGAAAAAAAAAATAATTATAAAAATACACAAAAGTTTATTTTGTAAACGCTCAGAGTCAAAAGCGACGTAAAACAGCGTAGACTGACGTTTGAAATTGGGCTTTCTAGGTGTTGGGTTTTGTGGTTATTCGTATGTATTCAGCATGGATTTTTCATATATCTAAAATATGACTACTTGAACCAAAATTATATTTCGATGTAATGTCACTGCAGATGTCATATTTTTGATATTTAAAAAAAAAATCTAAAATGTAAGAAGTAAGACCCATTTGAAACGTCCATCGACGATTTTTTAAGTCAAATGTGGGCGTCTACATTTTTAAACTTGGGTACTTTTACTGTACGAGCCACAGCTTCTGTGCAGAATTGAAGAAATTGATTTTTGGCTTTAACTTAACGGAAGGGAGTCCTTCCTGTGTTAATGTCACTACTCCCTAACAACAACAACATTCCATCAACAACGAAATCTAGTCTTCACTCTTGTAGATATCAGTCAGTCAAACTTTATAACCTAACAATTTCAGAATAGCTCGAAGTTCTAACCTTTATAAAACCATCACAAATAACTGACAAATCTTCAACGCAAAATGCTCTGCTTGTGGGTGATGATGGTTTACATTGTTGCACCTGTGATTTTAAGCACTTTCTTTGATTTCCGGTGGCCTATAGGGGACAACGACTTTTTAAAAATATTTGTTTTACATTTTTTATTTCCTTTGTCTGATTTTCTAGGTGTTTTCTCAATTTATGCCTGTATTCTACAAACAGTTTCTAGTTCATCACATAATTCCTTTAGATATCTGTCATTCCTCGTTGTCACAAGGTATTCATGGTCTTTTTCACCGAAAACAAAACAAATTCTTGGAAACGTTTTCACCGCGGTGGAAATCTTTCCACTGGTGTTGAAAGGTTTCTGTCGTGGTTGAAAGGTTTCCGTCGCTGTTGAAAGGTTCTCAACGTGGCGAAAATCTTGTTTCTACCGCTGCGAAAATCTAGTTTCTTCGCGGTGAAAATCTAGTTTCCACCCCGGTGTAAACGTCTCAACCGCGGTGGAAAGGTTTCCACATTGGAAAGGTTTTCCACCGCGCTGTAACGTTTGAACTGCGGTGAAAACCTTTACACTGTGGTGGAACTGCAGTAGAAAGGTTTCCACTGCGATGTAAACGTTCATAGGCGGTGGAAACCTTTACACCGTGGTGACGTTTCAACCGCGGTGGAAACGTTTCCAAGAATAGAGTTTGGTTTTTGGTGAATAAAAAGATGAAGAAATTGCGAGGACCTTGCTAAGAATGCGAGAAATCTGAAGGAATTCTGAAATAATCAGGAAACTGTTCGTAAGAAATAGACGAGAAAATAAATAAAACTCCCGAAAACTAAAAAGAAAAAGAAAATAAAAAAGTTGATGTCTCCTATGTGCCACCGTACTGATTTGATTAAATCTCCGAGTCAGTATTGGTATGATTTTTTCCCTAAACACATCTTCACCAACGACAATGAAAATTTACATGTGTCAGATTAAATATATTTGGAAACAAAAGTCACGAAAAAAAGGCGTAATGGGGTTAGATCCCATATTAAACGGAATTCTCTATATTTGCGTTAAATGACGCCTAAAATTTCAAAGGTAACGAAAACCTAAAATCCTATAGCTGCTATATACGTTACGTCAGCAAATTACGTGAAGTCCGTCGACTACGTATTTGTTTCTTGATCTGTTACAGAGGGGTGGGGGGGGGGGGTATTATTTTATTATCAGTTAGCTGTTGGGGTTAGATCACATGGGAAAGCCTCTGGCTTGTCTGGAAGTTAATTAATACATAGTTATGATTTGTTTTATTTTTTTTCATTTAGGCCTTGACCGACATGGATTATATGTACGACGATGCCAAGCCGGTGAGTACAATCCCAGTTTCATATGAAGTACAATCCTGTTGCTTAACCAGTGTGTCTTCCGCTTAACCCGGGGCTAGGGGCCGTATGAACCCATGTACTTCAAGATCCTCATGGTGCTCATATGAACAGTAACAATCAAAGCGTGACTGAGATACATCATTCTCTAGATGACGAATGTACAACGATTATCATGGATTAAGAGTATTGATCAGCGATACGGATTTTATATTTTTGGAACATCATGATGTCTTGCCGGCATCATTGAAAATTGTTGACCGCTTCTCTCTTGCAGAAAACTAGTCTATGTTTATTTATACTATGATTGTTTTTTTGAATTTGGTGCTAATACTGTTATATGGAATATGGAAAAAGTCTTCGGATTATGGACGCGGATATTCTTTAATGGACGACGGCTGAATTATGAATGACGGACTAGACGCTTGTAATTCAAAATCTCGCTCTAGCTCGCACGAGTTTTTAAGCGATGTTATCAGATGTTGTATCCGTGATCGTAACATCGTACGAAACCAACTTTTTGATGGCCATCGATGGGATAACTTAATTTGCAAAGACGAAATTCAAACAAAAAAAGACTGGCCCCCCTTCATAGTGTGATGTAAGTTCTTCAGTTGCCTTGCATTGATGTGTCCAGTGCTTTCCTAAGAATGCATATATTTTCATGTTTTTTGCCTTGCTATTAACCCTACCCGGTCTGTGTTTTTTTTCAGTACATGTATCGATAGGCCTGATGGGGGGCGGAGGGGGGGGGGGACATTTCGGCCGAACCTAAATATTATCCTTATAACCCTTTGGTTGAGGGGATGAAACTTATCACATTATACCCTATAATTACCAGAAAATGTAAAAAGAAAATCCAAGATGGTCGCTTCGAATGACGTCACAGTGGCGTCATTAAAAAAAATGCATTTTTGGTGATTTTCCGAAAAAAAAATTGTGTGTTTTCTTCACAAAACTGCATCATATTCCTACGAAGTAGGCTATCATCTGCAAATTGTCCGGTAGTCAGTGAGTGAGTGAGTGGAGAGTCCATCCGAATCATTTCGTCGGCAAAATAAAGAGAACCGTTGACATTAGAACCTTGATTTATTGCATGAAGGTACATTGGGGGACTGTTACCAGCAAGTTCTGAGCTGACCTACTTTTGATGAAAATTGTACCTAGTTGGGTGACCTATAACATTACGTTTGGACCCCCAAGTCATCTAAGTGACCTATACCATCACGCTTGGGCCACAACGTCATCTTCCTCACCCTACTTCGTAGGTCCTGTGACGTTAGTCACACTGCGCTCATGTTTGTAATAAGATTCTATTCATATTGCTTTTATTTGAACACAGGACCCTGAGCCCCTGGTCTGGGACATCTCGAAGAAGGTCAATCAGCTCCAGAGTGGTGACGTGAGTACCTGTATCTTCTTTTACCAGCCATAATTAGAGTGCTTACGATTATCAAAGCAGGCTAATTCTAACACGCCTCAACTGTTGTTCGTATGCTCCTACCCGCTTTATTGTGCCCTAGATTAAGGGCCTAGTCTAGATTAATGCTAAAATGACAATTTCTGCCTAATCTTTACGGAGTTCAAATTGGCTTGTTATGATAATCTCTGTAATACTTGTAATACCCTGATTAAATTCGAAAGGCAGGTTTATCAGTTATATTTCGAAAACATTTAATGCTAGATGTTTTAATACGATGGGATGCATCTTGCAGTTAGTCGTGTCGCAGCCATGAAACTATTTCACGAGTTTTCCTTGAATTATCGATCTTTGGGCAACAACAAAACTGGCAATAACGTTGAATCGATGGTTGCAAGTTGATCACAGAAAAGAAGGATCCAATATCTTTATAAAGACTATCTCGTACGGTGGCTTGTTAGGGCCATACATTGATCTTTCGAATTTTCTGCCTTTCTCTAATTTTCAAGATTTCACTTTCGCATTTTCTCTCTTTTCTTGTCATCCTCTTAGATTCATTTTCGATTTTTCAAAATTTATCCCTGATTTTTTTATTTATTCTCAAGAAACTGCAACCATTTCCATACGAAAACGCTGGAAATTCACTTTCAAGAGACAATAACAATTCAAACGACCACATGAAAACACTGGAAATTAGCGAAAACCTCGAAAATTGCGTTATACATCAGAAATAGCAACCAAAAAAAAGAAAATGCCGTGTAATTTCCACCGCGGTTGAAATACTTTTTCGATGCTTTTGCTAATTTTTAGTGTTTTCACATGGTTGTTCGGTTTTTGCAGTCGCTTGAAAATTGATAGAAGAAATTGTTAAAACCAGAAAACAATTTTATATCTCGGAAATGAATTGATGTCAATGGCAAGAAATTACAGAAAACGCGAAAGTGAAATCTTGGAAACTAGTAAAAGGCAGAAAATTGCAAAAATCAATGCATGACCCTAACAAGCCACCGTAATCTCGGAACTATAAACGTGGGATTTGCGCTTATGGATCATCATGGGGACCTTTTGCATTTATGAACGCTGGATTATGGTACACGGTCTGTGGAGATTCAGTACCGGGAAAAAGACTAAAGTGGTCGCAAACCAGTCAGATTAATTTGTGGATGCAATTATGAGTTACGATCAGTAATGTTGCATGCGATTACTTAGCTAAATAATATATAGCCCTCAAGAGTATGAGGGCTATAGGTCGGCCCCAGTCACCTCCAGCGAGGGTTTTAGATAATTTTATTACGAATCACCCATCTCTGAAACTGCCGTACATCTAATCTCTATCCCCTCCTGCGCACTATTTTAAAATCTTGAGCACTATTGTGAAATAGTAACGAATATATCGCCGTCTGAATTTTCCAGTCGAATTCCACTTTAAACGCGCCATGTTAACCATATACAGTGACGTCACCAACATGGCGGCGCAGAGAGTTGAAGTTTACGACTGGAAAATTCAGACGGCGATATATGCGTCACAGTCACTATTTCACAATAGTGCTCAAGATTTTAAAACAGTGCGCAGGAGGGGATAGAGATTATATGTACGGCAGTTTCAGAGGTGGGTGATTCGTAATAAAATTATCTAAAACCCTCGCTGGAGGTGACTGGGGCCGACCTATAGCCCTCATACTCTTGAGGGCTATATATTATTTAGCTAGCGATTACTGTCAAGCTTCCAAGGGAAGGTCGTACTGTTCCACTCCCAATGGATTCGGGGATAAAAGCGTACCCGTGATGCAACCTCCATGATGACGTATGTTGTAGGAAGGCCTATATGTCACCAAGATAGTCACTGCGAACCTTACGCAAGCTTTGTACATTCTCTTGTCATCAGATTGTATATACCTCATACTGTCAGATACATCGACAGTTCAGGAGGTTAGAAACTCTGACATTGGGAGAATGACTTTGTAAGACCAGAGCTTAATGCACAATTTCCTACCACATATTGAAGTGCGACAAACGAGCGACCAGAAAATCGCTATATGTTCATCCTATTCCAACTAGCCCCGGTCTCCCATATATACTCTATATGGAATAACAGTAGGCTTATTTTCGTTATTTTGAGATTACACTATCTAGTACAGCACAGATTCTGTTGCAGAAAATTGGTCGAGTCCCGTACGGAATTCGAATCATGCAGCGACCCCCAGAGTAAGGCACCTAATCGCCAGCAGTTTTTGTCGGCGATCTAAACCTGGTGATTAGGTAATTTACTCTCGCACGGCACTCGACCAATTTTCTGCACTAGAATCTGTGCTGTACTTGATAGTGTAATCCCAAAATAACGAAAATGTTATAAAATGACAACTTTCTAAGTGACAAAAAAATATCTTCCTATTCCCATAGGAATTTCGTGCAGAATGTCTGTTTTTTTTCATGCAAACGATCAGTTGCCCAAGATAATTGATCAATGTTGTTTTTGTAGATGAAGAACCAGTTCAGCAATTTCCTGGACCATTACCATGAGGTGAATGATGATCGTAAGGAGACAGAGAAAGAAAGAGAAGATGTAGGTTGATCGCCACATGCAAAATAAATACGAAATATTGGCGAAAAAGTTCTATTGCATATTTCTTTAGTACGATATCGATTCTTTATCCAGGGGAGATTATCTTGGTGAATACATATTTCTTTAGGTGCAATTCTAGCCTTCAAAATTTAATTAATGTTGGCAACATCTTCGCATGTTTGAGTGGAGACACTCCAAGCTGGCAATTAACACTTGTGTCACACCAGCACTATACATAGGTCATCGCTATCAGTCGATATGCTAAGTTAAATCGTTTATTTCTGGGAAAGTATTGATCGTGGAGATTCGGAATTTGGCATCGTTATTATTCTGAACTAGGCAAAGAAAAAAACAGTGCCTCAGTTTTATAAAGGGTGGTCTGGTTGTTGAGATATACATATTTAAATGTGGCCATCGCTGTTCATTCAGTTTTGTTGAAATGAAAACACATACAAGAAGTACACAGACAAATATCTGAGACAAATTTTGAAATCCTGAGGCACCGATATTTTTATTCCCGTCGACTTCACAACCAGTAAGTTCACATAGTTATAATCCCAGAGAAATTTGCTTTCAAATAATATAGATATATATATCTATATGGAGCATGTGCATTCACACAATAACAAAGACAAATGTCAGAGGGTGTGTGAAAATCCGCCCAAGTGGGATGCAAGTCCGTAAAACCTTCGTTCTATACAGCTGGATTCAGTTCGTTCTGTTAAAAACCTGGTACCGAAAATGGAAACCAATCAAATGGTTCCACAAAATGTTGCGTCACCTCCGTAACCATGGTAACGCAGTACTTCGAATCAGTGTGAAGAGGCAAAAGTGAAATGGCCCTATAGGCTATATTGGAACCACAAATTGCTTCCATGCTGAACCATTTTGGACAGTATAGATATTTTTGGTCTCTGTCCGCGTAACAGTGCATGGGAAACCGAGATTGTCGGGGGTCTTTTGACCGCATCAGATTGGTCAAGAAAGGAGATGGTACGATAAGGCGGAATTTTGGCCTATATATACGTGCATGTGCGGTTGAAATCGAGAAAATAAAATGTTGTAAAAATAAGTGCGTTTTAATATAACGGTAAGGGGAAATTATTTTATACACAATATATGAAAGTTCTAACTCGATTGCCTTATGGTTATAGTTATGACATTCGCATCATATGCTATTTCGTGAAAAAATGGTCTAAATGGGGTCATTCAAACACATATTTAGACACGAAGGACCCCTTGGACCAAAAACAAAATTCCAGCAGTGAAGATATAATGCCACGGCACATCACCAGGTTAATGACGTTTTGATTCAAGGGGTCCTTCGTGCCTAAGTGTGTGACTAAATGATTCGATTTAGACCCTTTATTTTTAACGAAATAGCACTTGCTGCGGATTTCAATTCCATATCATAATTACAATCACAATGCAGTCGAGCTAAAGTCTGTCCATTTTAATTAGTCGTCTACTTAAAAAAATCAAATAACAAAAAAATAAAAAATCAATAGCTAACTCTGCATAAATCTTCTTTTTTGCAGCATGTAGAACAAACTGAACTCTACAAAATTATTACCATTTCTCCGTGATATCGATAATATATCACACTTGAAAAAAACTCTCCATATAAAACCCCAGTACAGTTGTTTCATGTGCCGGGCCTCAATTACATAGGGAGACGTCATAATGTATTCATGCTGATTGGTACAAAGGTCATTGATGCCGTATAAGGTAAAAACAGGTGGTTCGTGGGAGTGTCGCTTATATCCCATGGCCAGTGAAATTGTCGAATGATAAAACGCACACACCTCTATGACCGTAAACGGCATTGTTGACCTTTGTGCTAGTCAACACGAATATATTATGACGTCTGCCTATGTAATCGAGTCCCAGTACATAAAACAACTGTGCTGGAGTTTTATATGAAGAGAATTACAAAGTTATTTCAAGAGTGATATATTATCGATACCACGGAGAAATTTTAGTCATTTGTAGAGTTCTGTTTGTTCTGTACGGGGCAAAAAAGAAACTTTATGCAGAGTTAACTGTTGATTATTGACA
Organism: Hanleya hanleyi; assembly: GCA_036873755.1. Classification (NCBI taxonomy): domain Eukaryota; kingdom Metazoa; phylum Mollusca; class Polyplacophora; order Lepidopleurida; family Hanleyidae; genus Hanleya; species Hanleya hanleyi. The sequence continues at coordinate 30,315 of JAVTVY010018229.1, forward strand.
AGCTCCAAGTAGACGACTAATTAAAATGGACAGACTATAGAACTTTAACTTTCCGATTTCAGCCACACCACGTATAGAATAAATGCCGCCTTATCTTACCGGTACCATATCTACAACTGTTTTGTTACTATATATTCTTCCTTGATTTGTTATTAGTTTTATGCTTGTGAAACTTTTGTTTTACAGATTGCCTCTGTTTTGTTTTCGGTATCTGAACTGCAAACTGATCATAATAGATGGCACCGATATGTTTAACATTGGAATAATGTTGGGGGATAACACTGGGTGTCCCCTGGGTATTTTCGTTACCCTCAGAGCTGAAATCTTCCACACTCTATACTTGGGTTCACATACAAAAAATAAAGTCATTTGATTGGCTGCCCCGGTGACGTCACGCTGACGGCTTATTTTATTATTATTATAATTTATTTTTTGCCCGCATTGTCAATAATTAGTTTTTTCTCATTGATGAATGATAATGGAGAATCATAAATTTCGGTAAAATGAAGAGGTTGGACCGCATGCGCATGCAGAAAAAAATGGACGGAAAAAAAGATCACAAATTTGAAGTCACCAGATTTCCCCCATTAAAAATTTGCCCATGAATTAACCCTCCCCAGGCCAGATCAGGTTAACCATATTTGTGTATCCAATGAACGATAATAAATTGGCCATCCAGATCCCTCATTGGCGTCTTTAAAATTGTAAAACGATATAAAATCTTGTCTGAAAAGTCTTGTTAGAGAGCAATCTCAGTAAACTCAAATATATATCACGGAACATTATATCTGATATAAAGCTTATATAAATCCCGTGCGAATTTCAGACTACATCTGTTAGCCAATCAGCTGGGAGGAATAACTTTAAAAAAACGCCCCTTGTAATTACACACAGGAGCACGTGGATCAATATGGTAGGAAGAAAAGAGAAACAGTATTCAAATAAGGCATCACGTCTAGACATTGTTTGTGGTAAACGTAAACTTCAAAAGATTTTCTCTTGCCGAATAGTCTGCTTTTGTCAGGCGATAGAAAATTTTAAAAGACCGACCGTCGATAAGTTGTTCGTCTCCGTGAACTGAACGTCAATCAATGTAAACTTGTTTGTTGTCGTTAACTTATTATGGAATCTCCTAGAATATCGGCAAATCGTTCTCGCTATTTTCTCATAGCGTCACATCCAGATGATAATTCCCTGATATACCGTCTTGGTTTATCTAGATTCACCTAGAGAGCTGAAGACCAGAAAATGTCAACACGAATTAAACGGCTACTTTGTCATATACCCCATGCACCCGCCTGTTGTTTACTGTGACTGCATGCGTGTTGAGTATGAGCTTCCTTGGATTGGGGGAGGGAAGAGTGGATACTTCATGAGGCTGGAACTAGAAATATACCAATATCTGACAAACATCGGAAACACTGTTTTCTTGAGGACACCCAGTTATAGCAAACCTTGACGTATCAGCTCTCCGGAAAGTTTGGTACTATAACCACAACACCTACACCAGGCATCTGAGCGGACCCAGACAAATCCTACCATAGGTTTCAGGGCTTTTGTTCTTCCAGAAATAATATATATATTTACTTTTTAAATCTGTTCTTGTTTTCATTTTCAGATCTTCCACACTCTGGCAGATGTAAGTATTTTAAAGATATTTTAGGTAGCCTATATTTCGTTACTTTTCTTCTGATGCAATACACACCAGGTGTTTCCCAGACTATAAGCGTCTAATCCAACATTCAATAATCAGTCAGTAAACCATTATAGAATTTCCGCGTCTTTAATCCGAAAACCTTGCTCATCTGACAGCATTATCACCCAATTTTAAGAAGAAAAGAAAACAGATAAGTTAAGGATGTCCGCTGGTTTTTGAATAATGTGTGTTGTTGCATTCCAAATTGTGTAATATGAGGAGAAACAAAGAAAAAAATATAGGCTCGTGTGCATTTTTTAGCTGCAGACAATGTAAACTGAACTGACCCATGCTCCATTTGATAACCCAGAAAACATAGGGAATAACCCTGGTTTTGAAGCATATCATGAAAAAATCATATAAATAGTATTTAACTTTTTCTTATATTCTAACTGTTTGAAGATAATCACAATGTCTATCAAAATTTATCAAATTGAATGAATGTTGGTACGCAAAATTCTCGGCTAGAAGACTTTTAAAGGAAATCCCTATCTCTTAACCTAGGGAAGGGAGATAACCTAATGAGAAAAACAGGCAAAAACATGAAAAATGTCCGCCAAAGCCCAAAACCATCAGCGGACTACCTTAAGCTGTTTTCTTGAAAGACAGAACAGTTTTCAACGATGCGGACAAGATATCATGATGTTCTGATCGATGGCCAAATCCATATGGCTGGTCAATATTTCAGTAGTTTCCAAATGAATTGCAAGAATCGTTTTCTAAAGTGCGATGTATCATAAGGATGTGAAAGTGCATGAGATTCATACGGACCCTCACTCCAGGTTAAGCGGAATTAGACACAACTTGCTAAACGTAATGGCAAATATCTTGGTGGTATCGCCCTCATTCACAAGTTTCAGCAATAATGTCTTATGAAGTTGGTTGAAATCACCACATTTCACACAGGATCCAGCAAATGCTATACTATAGGCGAGATATGTACACCCCATGTGCAGGTCCCTCTGGAATATTACTATTTAGAAAAGGATGCTTTACGATATCGATATTGTAATCTCTTTTTTTCGCAAATGCGACGACAGAGAAGGCCCGATTAATTTTTTATACTGGTAAAAGTCTATATGTGCCGTTAGTGATATCTGTTGTCTCCTTCGAATCCAGTGAAGTTGGATATATATCCTTCAGTGCTTCATTTATTTAGCGTTTGGTGAGTGAGAAGTAACTTCGAATTGAGTTTTTGATAACTTCTGCATATAGACGTATTCATATGAGAACAAATGTGGATCTGCCAAAAGGGCTGTACAGCCTGCATTTCTAGTCAAAAGAAGGTTCAGAGCAAATCAAACCTCTTTTTGCACATCATTGATAGAACAAAGAAAAGCCGGACTTTGCAGTGACCCGTGACTTCAGCTGATCAGCTACTGGTTCGCATATTTTCACTTTGCCCTATCTTTTAACCCAGGATAATATTTTGAACAGGTGATAATTGACATAGTTTTATAATGTACTATATCTTTTAGTATTCAAAGATAGTGTCATTGTTCTTAGAATAATGTATAATTCGGCAAATATTACATGAAAATATGCCAACTATCGCCAGTTCAAAATATTCTCCTGGATTAAAAGATAGGTCAAAGTGAAATTATATGAACCAGCAGCTGATCAACTGAAGTCGCAGGTCACTGCACAGACTGGCACTTCCTCGTTCTCTCAATAATATGAAAACAGGATTGAAAATGAGTTATTAGCCTGGTATTTCCTAGAAACTATCATCATCTACTAAATTTTAGCTATCTTACGGAAAAATCCAAATATACACTTCATCTTACTGTCGTTCTACACTTTGGATTTGAGGTTTATTCTTATCTATTCACGTGCATTTTCGTCACATTTTTGCAGGAAATCGAGACGACGAAGGCTCATTTTTCTATGGCTAAGTTTAACAAGTGATTCACGTGGTAAAAAATTAAGCAAAGGAATTGATTTTGATCCCCGTATTAATTTTTTTTTCGGAGGTGCACATGAACTGTAAGTTCAACCCTGCAATCCCAATGTGTATTATCTCATTGATATTATCTCATGAATATTATCTCATTGATAGCCTATTATCTCATTGATATTATCTCATTGATAGCCTATTATCTCATTGATATTATCTCATTGATAGCTGTATTATCTCATTGATATTATCTCATAGATATTATCTCATTGATAGCCTATTATCCCATTGATATTATCTCATTGATAGCCTATTATGTCACTGATATTATCTCATTGACATTATCTCATTGATAGCCTATTATCTCACTGATATTATCTCATAGATATTATCTCACAGATATTATTCCATTAATATTAACTCATTGATATTATCTCATGGATATTATCTCATTAATATTATCTCACTGATATTATCTCATTGATATTGTCACATTAATATTATCCCATTGATATTATCTCATTGATATTATCTCATGGATATTATCTCATTGATATTATCCCGTTAATATTAACTCATTGATATTATCTCATTGATATTATCACATTAATATTATCCCATTGATATTATCTCATATATATTATCTCATAGATATTATCCCATTAATATTAACTCATTGATATTATCTCATTGATATTATCTCATTGATATTATCACACTGATATTATCTCATTGATATTATCTCATTGATATTATCACACTGATATTATCTCATTGATATTATCTCATTGATATTATCACACTGATATTATCTCATTAATATTATCTCATAGATATTATCTCATTGATATTATCTCATTGATATTATCCCGTTAATATTATCTCGTTGATATTATCTCATTGATATTATCTCATTAATATTATCTCACTGATATTATCTCATTGATATTATCACATTAATATTATCTCATTGATATTATCACATTAATATTATTCCGTTTATCTCATTGATATTATCTCATTGATATTATCCCATTAATATTATCTCGTTGATATTATCTCATTGATATTATCCCATTAATATTATCTCATTGATATTATCTCATTGATATTATCTCATTAATATTATCCCACTGGTATTATCCCACTGGTATTATCTCATTGATATTATCACATTGATATTATCTCATTGATATTATCTCATTAATATTATCTCACTGATATTATCTCATTAATATTATCCCGTTAATATTATCTCACTGATATTATCCCGTTAATATTATCTCGTTGATATTATCTCATTGATATTATCCCGTTAATATTATCCCATTGATATTATCTCATTGATATTATCTCATTAATATTATCTCATTGATATTATCTCATTGATATTATCCCGTTAATATTATCTCACTGATATTATCCCGTTAATATTATCTCGTTGATATTATCTCATTGATATTATCCCGTTAATATTATCCCATTGATATTATCTCATTGATATTATCTCATTAATATTATCTCATTGATATTATCTCATTGATATTATCCCGTTAATATTATCTCATTGATATTATCCCGTTAATATTATCTCGTTGATATTATCTCATTGATATTATCCCATTAATATTATCTCATTGATATTATCTCATTGATATTATCTCATTAATATTATCCCACTGGTATTATCCCACTGGTATTATCTCATTAATATTATCTCATTGATATTATCTCATTGATATTATCCCGTTAATATTATCCCATTGATATTATCTCATTGATATTATCACATTAATATTATCTCATTGATATTATCTCATTGATATTATCCCGTTAATATTATCTCACTGATATTATCTCATTGATATTATCACATTAATATTATCTCATTGATATTATCTCATTGATATTATCCCGTTAATATTATCCCATTGATATTATCTCATTGATATTATCCCGTTAATATTATCTCGTTGATATTATCTCATTGATATTATCTCATTAATATTATCTCATAGATATTATCTCATTGATATTATCTCATTGATATTATCCCGTTAATATTATCCCATTGATATTATCTCATTGATATTATCTCACTGATATTATCTCATTGATATTATCACATTAATATTATCTCATTGATATTATCACATTAATATTATTCCGTTAATATTATCTCATTGATAGTATCTCATTGATATTATCCCGTTAATATTATCTCGCTGATATTATCTCATTGATATTATCCCGTTAATATTATCTCATTGATATTATCTCATTGATATTATCTCATTAATATTATCCCACTGGTATTATCTCATTGATATTATCACATTAATATTATCCCATTGATATTATCTCATTGATATTATCTCATTGATATTATCCCGTTAATATTATCTCATTGATATTATCTCATTAATATTATCTCACTGATATTATCCCATTGATATTATCTTATTAATATTATCTCACTGATATTATCTCATTGGTATTATCACATTAATATTATCTCATTGATATTATCTCATTGATATTATCCCGTTAATATTATCCCATTGATATTATCTCATTGATATTATCTCATTAATATTATCTCACTGATATTATCTCATTGATATTATCACATTGATATTATCTCATTGATATTATCTCATTGATATTATCCCGTTAATATTATCCCATTGATATTATCTCATTGATATTATCCCGTTAATATTATCTCGTTGATATTATCTCATTGATATTATCTCATTAATATTATCTCACTGATATTATCTCATTGATATTATCACATTAATATCATCACATTGATATTATCTCATTGATGTTATCTCATTGATATTATCCCGTTAATATTATCCCATTGATATTATCTCATTGATATTATCTCATTAATATTATCTCGCTGATATTATCTCATTGATATTATCACATTAATATTATCTCATTGATATTATCTCATTGATATTATCACATTAATATTATCCCATTGATATTATCTCATTGATATTATCTCATTGATATTATCCCGTTAATATTATCTCACTGATATTATCTCATTAATATTATCTCATTGATATTATCTCATTGATATTATCACATTAATATTATCTCATGGATATTTTCTCACTGATATTATCACATTGATATTATCTCATTGATATTATCTCATTGATACGAATATCGCTTTATTTAAAATACTGCGTGGTCAAAATATCAGATTGTTTAGATATGCTCGTGTTTCAAGTAGTACTCCAATATAAGGCTGTTTATTTCATGGAGTTTACCGGTAACACCAGTATCGACATGCCTCAAACAATTTCCAAGCTAATTTTTTCACCAACGAGGTGTGGCAAAATATCCCACATAAAGAATATCCCACAAATAAAAACCCACCAGTTATGCGGCGCAACGATGTTCGACTTCTTGAACGTCTTACTTGACGCTGTGGCGTCCCAAAATACCCGATGCAATAAATACTATCTCGTAGAAGTCTTGACGTGTACGGTATTCATGGTTTTATTGATGAGACTATAGTTGTTCAAAAAAAAACAACAACAAAACACAACAACAATCCAGAAAACCCCCCGCACAAATCTTCATAAAAATACGAGGTTGGTGACCTCCTCTTGCTCTCACAAGCGTGAAAAGAGTGTTACCGGTACTCCAGATCCTTGATCATTGTTTCCCTGTCACGTAAAGTGTTGCAAGAGGTGGAAGCACGACTTCACGATTGTCAGAGTGCAAACAGCTCTAGAACTAACTTTGTGCCAGGAGGTCATTACTTAGTTGGATGCTTGGCTATGCGGTTTCTTCCGTTGAAATGGCCAGTCTCTTCAGTTATGGCATCCCATCGGTTAAGGACACGGTTGCAGAAAAGGTTCTGTCTAACTGTAACCATTGGTGACCATCTGGTTCGATATGAGAGGAAATTAGTCGACAGACTTCCAGTGCTTCTCAATACAAGAAAACAAATCTTAGCTGGATTAAGATTTTAAACCGCCTTGATGAATAAACTTATATTTATCCAAACTAAACAGGAATTCGAGTAGGTCCAATAAGACAGATTACAAATGTATTTGACAATAGAATTCAAGCAAAAAATTAGGAATAATTCATCAGATGTATAGCTGGACACATTTTGCCCCATTTCTAACCTTTCATCCGAGATTTAAACGTTTATTTCTCGAAAAGTATCCATGCTACGCTTTTGAAATTTGGCATGCTTGTTACTTATGAGGTGATCTAGTAAACTTTTTGTAAGTTCGGCTCAGTTTTTTAATTATTCAACTTTTGAGACAAATGACCGTAAAATGGTACTTTTTTCAATTTATTTTAGTAAAATAGCTGTAAAACCAAAACCATGCAAAAATTTAAAAAAATGAGGTAAAGTTTACTAGTTCAGGTTGTCTCCTATCAAAGTATACCGTCAAAGTTGAAACAAGATCAACCGTTTTCATGAAATTTCCATTGAAAAATGGACGCTATTGTTTTCATTTGAATTTTTTTAAATTGGAATATTAAAGCGTCGGTTATACAAATCATATAGCTGGAATCCCTACAATGTACGCTTTCATAAAATATATTGTTTAGTATGGTTATCTTGTATATTTATTGATACAGAAGATAAACTGCCACGGGGGTGCAAAAACGCATAACCTTTCCTTTCACAACGGAATCGACAGGCAAGCCGCTGTTTAATATTTTTGCGACAGAATTTGAAACTGGTCCCACTGTCATGAAAATCTGACGATTATTTTCCGTGCTCTTGATAGAGAGATGGATAATGATACACCGTATAGTGGTAGCGTGTGTTTATCACACTGTGACACATTGTATGCTATGTATTTACATGTTCTTGCGTTTTCTTATATTATTTCAGTGGTTCACCATGGATCATTTAGACGTGGTAAGTTAACCATATATAGTACAACAAATAACGACGTAAGCAACGTTATAAATTGAACCACCAGTAGTAAGAAAAGATTATCAATCCCACCTCGTATTCTTGGGTTTTCAGTGAGTCTCTCTCTCTGACTCTCTCTCTTTCGCTCGAATCTTCTACTTCTACTTCTAATTCCAGAAAGTACTAATTCAGGATAGACAGTATAACATTTTTATAGCAATGATCTCGAATAAAAGAGCCAATAAAATCTCATTTCTCAATTATTATCCAGGACGTGAAACTATCAGCATCCGAAACCGAACAAACAGAAATGAGGTAAGGTTTATTGGGACATTATAATGTTTGTCCATTCTCTATATCCCGGTAAATGTAAACTGGAATGTAGTAGACTCCCCTATAACTCGTCCCCCGATCTACGTATAACTTCTTCCACACTAGCGATTCATTCGCTTTGATTATCTCTATTGGGGCTCTCGATGTCTGACAGGACATCTTTATAACGATAAGGTTTGTACATGACGTTTCTGTTCTAGAAGTTTCGAGGCCTCTTCGACATAATTGACTTTCGTCCCATTCTGTGAGACGTAATAGTTAACATCCTTCTTATTTAATATGCCGCCACCCATCCTTTTGTATATTCACTTCCTTTATCGAATCGGAGGAATGTGAGTTGTCTCCTTAAATATCTCCAATTACTGGCATACGAGCAGGGCCAGTAATGGATAAATCAATCCAACAGTTGTGTTTATATTTGATATACTAACAAATAAATCGATATATACTCACCCTATTTGTCTATACACCATACCTCTAATACGAAGTTAAAGTTTTACACACTCAATGTTGCTCGGCAGTTCTAGAGGGTGTGTAAAAGTGTGTGTAGGATGGCTCACTATCCTTAAAATCGTTGCCCCCCACTGATCCAATCACGACGTGTTTCCAAGTTGACACTCCTGTGGAGGACGTGATGAAAGAGCGTATACGGACGGATTGTGAGAACATTGTTTAGATAAAATGAGAATGATAGCTGATCACTGATGTGCGGATTTCATGTGAAATTATATTATTATACACTGAATTCTTGAATAAATGCGGCAGACTTGCTCAGCAACATATCATATCACTACCCAGTTGCACGGATGAACAGACACACGCACGGCTCCTCTATTACAGATGACGATTTTGTCCTTCACGTTTGTCGATAATGCTTTGCTTTTTGAGGTGAAACATTGCTACACTCTGATACAGATCAATTACCGTATAACGTTGCGCTGTGACGTTATGCAACAATCGGATTAAGTCGATTGTTGCATAACGTCACAGTACATAGTCAGTACGTCGTGGAAAGGTACCAAAGTGTACAGTTTTACTCTACCCCTACTGGGTAGTGAAATGGTTTGGGAAATGGTGTCCTGTGACTAGAGGATGAGAAAGATGTAGGATGAGCGTAGCGTGCAAGATCTATGGCGTCACGTTTCGTAACTTGTGTCTAATTCCGCTTAACCCGGGGCTAGGGGCCGTATGAACCCATGTACTTCAAGATCCTCATGGCACTCATATGAACAGCCACAATCAAAGCGTGACTGAGATACATCATTCTTTAGATGACGACTTTACAACGAATATTATGGATTAAGAATACTGATCAGCGATACGGATTTGATATTTTTGGAACATCATGATGTCTCGTCGGCATCATTGAAAACTGTTGACCGCTTCTCTTTTGCAGGAAACAAGCCTATGTTTATGTATACTATGATTGTCTTTTTGAATTTGGTGCTAATACTGTTATATGGAATAGGGAATAGGTCTTTGGATTATGGACGCGGATATTCTCTAATGGACGACGGACCAGACGCTTGTAATTCCGTATGTGCCACTGGGTCATTGCCACTGGGTTGTGACATGATCTTATAAATGGTGCCGTGTTACTGTATTTAGGGGGTTAAAAAGTGTGAGAGGTGACGCAGTTACCCCACGGGTAATGTTCTAGTATTTATTAAACGACGTTGTATCATTAATAAATAGTACATATGAACTAGAGACCCGTCCAGTCTAGTGAGGGGCCAGAGGTTACGGCTTCCATGCGTTTTTCACCGCATGTTAAAGCAATCCACTTTTATATCATGTTTCGTAGCAGAAAAAAATATCAACAATTTGTTCATGCAGCTTCTCTGTAAGTTTCCATGCAAAGTGTGCAGGGGAGACGTGGTGGGATCTTTTAAGAAGGTTTTCCTGTGTTTAACATACAATGATCCATAGATTTCCCCGAAGCAATAAACCCTAGGTATACTGACTGGGCTGATCAGTGTCCAGAATAATAGGAACTGTGGACACTCTCGTGTTCTGGCACATGTAGGCACCGTCGTGATATGACTGAAACAATGTCGAAAACGACGTTAAATCCTACTCACTCACTCCCCGAAGCAATAAACCCTAGGTATCACATGATTCGTTTCAGATTATAGTCACGTGGACAAACATGGAAGCCGTATACATGATTCTGATTGGTGGAATTTTTGCCTACTCTCGGATCATGATTTCCCGAACCGGTTTTACAACTCCCCCTGCTCCTCATGGCCCTGCTCTACCTTCCCCTGCTCTTCCTCCCCTTCCTAATCTTCTTGCTTCTCTTCCTGCCGAATCTACGTGATTTACTCTACTCTCCTTGTTTCCCAAGATCAAGGAGAGTAAGGGACGTAGGCCCGACGTGAATGAGCGGAAGTTATAATGGGAGCACACACTTTGTATGATTACAACCCATTATTTCTGTTTTGATTTTTTTCTTTTCAGGCAAAACTACACCGATACCATGGCAACCTTTGAAAAGTTGAGAAAACTTCAGGGAGAAATCGGCAAAGGCTCCTCTCAATCCCGAAATACTAAACTTCTTGAGGAGTACGTATAAACAGTTCATATCCCGGAATACATCAACGTCACAGCGATTCTGTTGTAAACACTTCTAACCGCATACTAAATCATATTTAGGTCTGAAAGGCCTAGGCGAGGACAGTAGTATGAAAAAGTATAAATCTCTAAGCATTATTGAGGTGGGGGAGATCAGGTGATAGAAATGAGGGTTGTAAATGTGGGTTGCATGATCTTTGAGCGTGGACGCTTTATCTTTGATCTTGGGTTGACGTTTGACCTCCGATCATCGAGATAACGAACTTCTGGTCACATGACTGGAGGATGGATGCAAAAATGAAATTTGGAAAACAGCCGGATTGTTGGGCCTGGTACAAATAATGACAGGTCTTTTTTTCCAAAATACACAGAATTATTATCCTCTTACATTCCAATAATACCATGTGTAAGGCGGGGTATATACTTTGCGATTATACCTGTAGTTTCATAAATATGGTCATCAAGCAACAGGTAGCCAAGCGTCTAATATCATTAACTTAAATAGTTAGTTTTTAAATGAATTATAATCGTAGATCCTTGTTACTCATATTCAGTAATTAAAATTTCATAATCTTTCGAATTTCCCCCAAGAAGCCATTACCTGATGCTATGGTAAGCTTTGCCATTATAAACAAACGTTTATAATTCGCATAAGTATAAAAGACATCATATTGATAACTGTAAATATTCCAACCTTTCATGTTGTTATGGAAAATGGACATATCACGTTTTTTATTCTTCGGGAAGACTGGAACACATTATATATTTTCAGCAACTCTGTAATTGGTTGAGTGTCGTTCCGCTTCTCTCCATAAGCCTATGAAAATACCGGATTTTTTCTTTTGAAAATTTGAATTGACCAATCAAATGTTTCAAAGCCGATGCACTGCAGTATCTATAAAAAAAAACAAAAAAAAACATGGAAGACGAAAATAACATGTACGAACTGGTTTTAGATAGATAACATACAGAAATGGTATCTTTTTATTTAAGGAGACCTTAAATTAGATTTATTATCTATTCAAAGCTTTTCTACAGGCATCATAGAATCTATCTTCGTATCTTGTAGTGAGAAACGTCGCCTAGAGAAAAGAGTTATGGGCCAGATGCGCACAGCCAGGAACAGCAGTAAGTTCACTCGTTAGAATGTCAAGATCAGATCGTGGGGTGGAGTCTCTGGAAAACGGTACTCTCCATCTTCTGATAAATTTTGTCAGGAGTAGTATATGGCGAGTACTTAAGGTCGAATGCTGAGGAATGTGGTGGAAGTGGGCATGTGACCTTTGGCCTGGATGTGGGGATGGATCTGGAACCTCGGGGTGGAACCTGGAATGTATTCAGAAAAGAAGTCATGTGACTGTGACGTCATCTGTGATGCCATCAGTAGTAGAGAAACCGCATATACGGTCGGATCCGATGCCCATTCGGATGGGTGAAAATACACCACTAGCCCAAAGGGGAGGGTTGTTTCCCACGCTGTAGAATACGACTGAGAGTATTCCAAGGCTGATGGTATGAACGAAGCCTACATTTATGGGGGCGGGCTGTATAGGGACCTGCTGTATGGAAATGTCGGGTGTTCAACTTCCTGTGAACTCAGTTGATGGTTACTAGGGTCGCTGACCTCGTTGTGGACACTCTCGTGGTAACACGTGGGTCGTCAGTCGGTGATCTGTTGGGGTATGGGCTTTTAAATCCACGAACAGGTAGCCTTCATCACGACTCGTCACGGCTTGAAACGCCAGTATAACATAGTCGAGTTCTAAAGATAAATTCAACTCCCAAAATCAAAACCACGGACTTGCTCTCTGTCGATGGCAATAGTGAACAGCACGAAGTATCACAGTTCAAGGCAATATGTCTGAACGCCTTCCCTTGATAAGAGAAATTCTGGATCAGATAAACCACAGCGAGATTTTGGAAATGGAACCCTGGGGTAAAAACAATTCGGTGATGTTTGAATTGTCCTGTCGCCCCTATCAGAACATCCAGTACTACCAAGCTGGTCTGCTCGCGGCATGTTATCGTGGGCGGGCTGCCAGGGGCTGTAGCACATGACAATACGGTAGCTGATAGGTGACAAGCTGATAGGTGCTCATTCTGCGAATCTGATAACTCATGACGTCTTTCCACACCCCGTTGAGTCGCTGACCGTCATCGTACAGGGGTGCTCTACTCCACTTGGTGGACTCATACGGACTGGTCGAGACGACTGTATCTCTCGATTAACAAGGTCGTCCTACAGAACGTACACAGACTCGACATGGTGTTCAGTCAGTGTGTGGATACAAACTGAATCAAATATATCAGTTAACATGTCATATTATCCTCCCTTTCCCTCCTACTAACTGACTAACTCGTACCTCACTCAAAGAGTCACTCACTCATTCATTCACTCAATCGTTCACTCAAACAGTCACTCACGCAGCTCTAGTGTATTCCTAGATCCAAGAGTCTCGTTTGGTGAAGCCCATGTCTCTTACATCTGTCGTCGGTAGAACGTTCCACATCCGGTTGCGCATGCGCAGTAGAGCACGACCGCGACATTAAATGTTGGTTGTGATCAGCCACCCACACAACCCACACCGAAAATGCCCTTTCTCTACTACTCTGCACAGGCACGCTTCCGAAAATTCCCTTTCTTCACTACAACCTGAGTACTTTCGTCCCATTTATGGCTTCCCACCTCACGTTCCCTCCACAAATCCAACCAGATTTGCTCTTTATATACGACTGTCATGTTTGTCAGCTTCGGAATCCGCCAATGCCCATACACGAATTCTCATCTGATAGCGAGGTAACGCCTCTAGTCTGCAGTTTACAAATTTCTTCGCCTTTTGTTTGACCGGACTTGCTGGTTTCCATTTACCGCTAACCGTTAGCGTATTGTTTCTGTGTATCACTCAACGACCATAACTATTTTTTTAAATCTTGTATTGCTCCGTTGAACCAGGCATATAGAATGAATTATCTCTATCTGGTTAGTCACGGAGGGTGGGCGTACCTCGGTAGTGTTTGTAAAATTTTCGCTACACCATTAGTAGTATACAAAGGCTAAATTGGCGCGCATTGACCTCAGAAATTTGCATAATTTGTGGCGGTCACGTGGCGGAGAGAGAGGTCAAATGCAGTATAGTTCCGGCAGGATGACCAAAAGCTACCTCCAATCCAGGAGAGTTCCAATTGCTGCAGGGGATGTATTCAGGATGTATTCATCCGCGGCGATGCGGTTTGGCCGCGGTTTTGGCGGTGATTCGGTCTCGGGAAAAAGCTTCCGCGGAGAAAAAGTGGTCCCTAGATAAAATGGTCCGATGGGGTCGAGTGAGGTATCAAAGTGAAGCTTATGTGAAGGGGCATCTAATGGGCTGGGTGTGGGGTTGAATTATCGGCATTCTGCGCATGCGCGGTGGCCGAAGGGTATGGAAATAGCCGTGTTGGAGCTAGGGGAGTCCCTAATGGGCCGATGGAGTTGTATGAGGTATCAAAATGAAGCTTATGTGAAGGGGCATCTGATGGGCTGGGTGTGGGGTTGAAATAGCGTCATTCTGCGCATGCGTGGTGGCCCAAGGGTATGAAAATAGCCGTGTTGGGAGCTAGGGGAGTTACTCATGGTCCGATGGAGTTGTATGAGGTATCCAAGTGAAGCATTCGTGAAGGGGCATGTGATGGGCTGGGTGTTGGGTTGAAATAGCGTCATTCTGCGCGTGCGCGGTGGCCCAAGGGTCTGGAAATAGACGTTTTGGGGTCTAGGTGAGCCCCTAATGGACCGATGGGGTCGAGTGAGGTATCAATGTGAAGCCTAGGTGAGGGGGCATCTGATGGGCTGGGTGTTGGGTTGAAATAGCGGCATTCTGCGCATGCGCGGTGGCCCAAGGGTATGAAAATAACCGTGTTGGCATGTAGGGGAGCCCCTAATGGTGCAATGGGGTCGAGTGAGGTATCCAAGTGAAGCCTAGGTCAAGGGGCATCTGATGGGTTGGGTGTGCGGTAGGAATATCATTCTGCGCATGCGCAGATGCAATGCGGAGCTGTCGTCCAATCAGAAGCGAGTATTTCAAATCCGCCACGGAGCTCTCGTCCAATCAGAAGCGAGTATTTTGACCCGGTGCATTATGGGACATATCCAAGATGGCGGCACGTATGTTCAAGATGGCGGCACATCCGATGTCGAAAACTGGCCATTTTTGTCGGGATGTGGTCACCTAGTGTCGAAAACTGGACCCTGTATGGGTCCCGCTAGACGTTTTGGAGCTAGGGGAGCCACGAATGGTCCAATGGGGTCGAGTGAGGTATCAAAGTGAAGCATTCGTGAAGGGGCATCTGATTGGCTGGGTGTGGGGTTGAACTATCGGCATTCTGCGCATGCGCAGATTCCAAACATAGAAGAGTTCCAATGTTGACTTAGACGTCCGTATGTTCAACCTCCGGGTTTTGTTTTTCCCGCCCCGGCCCCCCCCACCGCAGCGCGCGCGCGCGGGTTCTCCGGCCGCAGCGCGCGCGCGCTTCAATGTAGGGAGAGGTTAAATCGACAACATAGAACTTATAGTCATCAACTTCATCTATACGTGTTGGACGAGTCTTCACTCACCGTATACACGTCCCTCAATGAAATGGCCGCTCCAAACCTAGACCAAAAACACGTACTTGGTCTGTGGGCTGATTTCATTGGCCTCTCTATTTTTACTATAGTGCGCTTGCATTCTAACCTTGATGGGTTACATTTTGGCCCCATCCTACACCACTGATTTCAGTTTGACTGAATCTCCACAATGGGCATTGATGCATTATGAATAAAACACACAAGACAGGGTTTTTTGGTGAGATCTCATTTTTTTTCATTCAGTGAACAACAACAACGTGAGAACAACCACGTGAAAACTGAAGCCCAGAACAAGGGGCTTGTAAACTGAAGCCCAGAACAGGGGGCTTGTACACTGAAGCCCAGAACAGGGGGCTTTTAAACTTAAGCCCAGAACAGCGGGCGTGTGTACATTGAAAGAATTCAAGCCCAGAACGGGACTTGTACATTGAAATGATGGGCGGCCCAGTCATATACGAGTACATCGCGGTCCTCGGCCTTGGGGTACTCGTCAAACATCTGTACGATGGTAGATAAGGGTCTTCCCCGGCATCGATGGTACAGGTAAAACAAGCAATATTGTCCGCACACGCTACTGGTCAGGCTTTGCAACGTTTGACTGTTCCAACACCACGTCTCTGTGCCTTGATCCATGAAGTCTGTTAAATCGGGATGGAGGGGTGGCAGGCCGTACGGGTCAAAGTATTCGCCCTGCTGTTCTGTCAAGTACACGGCCACCCAGTGTTCACCGGGTCGCTCCATCGGGTCCGTGTTGAGAACGTAAGCAGCAGGATACACACGGTCTAATGGGAACACATCTCGGGCGAACACCCCTTGAAACATCATACGTGTCTCTGGGTCATTCTCCAGCACGGTGGTTATCTGCTCTGTATCCATGTTAGGTGGAGAAGTCACACAGCACGTTGCGCGCCTTGTCCACTTGAATGATGTTGTCAAACTCGGCGTAGCAGATCACATTGACGGTGCTCCGGAGGGCTCGTTGAAAGTGGATTTCCAACCGTAAATTGCCTTGCTTGGCCAGGGCCAGCTGATGGTCGTTCTCTAAGGTGGGGTCAGATCGAAACAGAACAACGTGTATCCGTTCCCGTAGTCCTCCCGACTGATGAAATTCCCTTCGTCCTGGTTGATTTGACCGGTGGCTGTAAACAGGCTCTGATAGGCTCGAATGAAATTCGCGCGCCCAAAGTTCGGGGTTAAGGCGGTGGCTGGCACCTGTTGTCCATCCACATGCAGGGCCACAAAATTGATGCCGAAATGTTTAAAGTCAAACGGATTCTCTGGGTAGGCTCCACTGAAACTGGTATTTTCCACACAGGCCAGGATCAATCGCTTGGGTAGT
Organism: Hanleya hanleyi; assembly: GCA_036873755.1. Lineage (NCBI taxonomy): Eukaryota > Metazoa > Mollusca > Polyplacophora > Lepidopleurida > Hanleyidae > Hanleya > Hanleya hanleyi. The sequence goes on from JAVTVY010018229.1 coordinate 47,666, forward strand.
TCCCCCAGGAACAGGTTGTCTTTGTTGGCGCTCATATTTCCAGCAGACACAGAGAACACTTTGGTTTGCACACGTCGGATAGGGTACTGGGCTGGTTTTGTTTCCAAGGCTTTCATGTGTCCCAATTGAACGGCTGGATTCGGTTTCACTTTTCGGACATACAGGACTGCGTCTTCGATGACAATCTTATAGTCAGCTACATGCGCCTCTACGTTAGTGGCCATCAAGGCGAAGATCGGAGGCGCCCGTATCAGTCGGATTTTGATGGGAATCTTGTTCAAGAGGTATCGGTCTTGCATGAACATGTCTGCGTGCAGTCGACCGATCATATCCACCGAGACGCCGTTCGCGGTCAAAGCCTTCCGTTTGCTATATCCCGTATTGTCGTTCTCTGCGCCCATGTGCTCGGCTTTGTCCTGGTAGAATAAAGCGGCTGTCAGTTGAGATTTTTTAGCCTCTCGCCCATGCGACAACAGCGTCTCGATGTAGGCTCGATAGGGGTATGTGTTGGTCGAGTCACTGGTGAGTTTGTCGCTGAGAAATATATCCACCTGTTGAAACATCGAGTGCAGCCAGAGATTCGTCGGTCCCACCGTTGCTTGGTCGACGATTCTGGTGCCATCTCCACTGACGATCTTGGCTTTCACATACAAGTAGGTATGGGCTAAATCCACATAGGTCGTATCCGCATTACTGATGGTGAACTCGATGGGCCCTGTTGCGTTGATGCTGGACAGCGGGAGATGCTCCACCCATAATCCTTGTTCGGCACTGGTCTGTGTGGGCGGGACGGTCCACAAATCAAATTCACTGTTGGTGGAGGGGCAGGACTCGGCGTGGATCAAGGACATGTTTTAAGAAAAGATATCCCGGGTCTTCGATGTGCGTCGTCGCTGGGTCGGTCGTCGACTGGTGCGTGGTCTCGGTGGGGCAGCTCTTTTATTCCCTACGGTGCGTTGTGCTTTGGCCACCAAGACGCCTCCCGCTTCTTTGGCGCGCCGTTTCAAGGCTTCTTTGGGTGCCGTACCTTCCAAGACATCACCGGCCACTTGCAGTCCACTGCGTACCGCTTGTTTGCCGATTGCTTTCATCCCACGCGTCACCAAGGGCAGGAACGTTTTGACGATGCTCCCGAGTATGTTCCCCAGTCCATGTCCACGTTGCATGCGTGCACCACTAAACACCGGAAAGCCACCCCCGGCCTGTTGGGCATAATAGTCCATATAGCTGCGTGCATCGCACTCGTAAGGCACCTTCATTATGCAAAGTGGGGAGCACGTGCTTGTCGAAAATGAAGTGTCAGCACCACTTTCCCGCGTTCGAATGCCACCGGTCGTCCCGTGTCATCTCTTATATCCACCGTGATCGTGTTGATGTGGGTTTGTCGTACAGGCAGGTAGAGCATGTGGGTGAAACTGTGGGTGACTTGATCGCCATACTTATTTTTAATGGGGACCACCCGTAACAGAGGTGTGTTGATATCGCCCACGATGTGGTTGTCCACCACGTCCGAGTAGACGTAGAGTCCGTACATACCCGACTTCATATCCATCGGGATCTCGCCATGGTGTTCGGTGGGACCAGCGAACCTCTGTAGATCGAAACCCAGCATTTGCTGTAGGATAGGACTCAGTACGACACTCGCGTTGGCGGTCACGGTAAGCTCTGCCTTGTCGGTGTGTGCGTTGTAATCGAAGTTCACGTGATTCTTGAAGGGATAGGCTTGGATGGGTTTTGAACTATTCGTGACCTGCCGTAGAGCCTTATAATGCAACAGTCTTGACAGCCCACCCATGAACTCCTTGGGAGTATCGTATTGGCCTTCGGGGAGGGTGAGTCGGGTGTCTTTTCCTTCGTAGGTCACCTCGTACCACACTTCATTGGCTCGCACGTTGTACCACGAGTAAGGGTACTGAATATCCACCAGTCCACATTCCCACCGGCCAGGTAAATGCAACGGTTGTGGTAATTGAGTCACATACTTGGCCACGGTGTTGTCAGGAAACACATCCAGCGAACTGTTACTGGGTAGGGTGAGGTAAAACATGGCGACTGAGCTGTCCTACTGCTGCTGTTGGTTTTAATAGGTGTTCCAGACCTTGGGTGGTTGTGTCCGGCGTCGTGTTCGTCGCGTTGACTTGCTACGTGTCACGGCTCTGGAGATGTGCGGTGTCCTGATCAAGGGTGGTTTTTTAAAGGTCTGAAAAGAAGGTGCCCGTTGTGGTGGTGGAGTTTTGGGGGGATTTCGGATTCCCAAGGTTGTGTAATCTGTCGTGGTGCACCACTCGGGGATTGCTGGGTTTGCTGCATAAAGGCCCAGCGGTGGGGGTTCCCCACCAATTCATGTGGTACATGCATGTCTTTCAAGCCTTGAGCGAAGACCTCCCATCCTCGAGGATCCGTGTGCGATCTGCGTTTACGCATCAGGTCATTCACTAAATCCGTCATGTGGGTGCCGGGGACCACCTGATTCTGTACCAGGAGTTCGCCTTTATCATTCCAAGTCATGTTAGGATTCTGTTTCATCTGTTGTAATACCAGGCCAGCTTGTTTCTTGAACGATGCAGGTACACTCTTCAGCACTTCGTCTTCCACCCACTGTGGGGCTGTGGGGGCTACCCCTGGTAATGGCGGCTGTTGGAACGGTGCTGAGGTCGGCGGTCTGTCACGTGGTGGTGGTGGTGGTGGTGGTGGTGGTGGTGCTGTTGCTGGGGTAGAGAGGGGTTTGTATTGGTCCATGAACGTCATGTACCGTTGAAGCGTCTCATTGTACCGTTGTACTTTCTCACTGTCGCTTAACCCCGGTCTCTGTAAGATCTGTTGCATCTCTCCATCGAGGGTGTTTATGGTCTTCACCGTAGGTGGCACAGGGTAGGGCGATTGGAGGTTTTGAAGCAACCGTGGTTCGACGAGGACCATTTTTTTCGTGTGGTTCATTGTCGGCCGAAGAGTCCACCCAATACTGGACCCAACACGGAAGCGGCCAACGGTGCTAAGATGGCCCCGAGAAAGCCGCCTTTCTGTAACACCTTTTTCTTTTGTGTTTGTGGGACCCGCTTATGGACTAGGGTTCGGAGACCTGTCTTATGCTTGGCCAACTTGGTCTTCTGAGCCGGAGTCAGTGGTACGTTGCCTTTTAACAGATTGTACCCGATCTCGCACAGACAGCGTACAAGGTCAGGGTCCGCACCGCGTACAATGGTTCGGACCAACTCGGGTGGGGCCGTCTTCAATACACGGAGCGTGGGAGCGTGCTTCCGTACTCGCGCAGACATCATGTACAACTAATGGCAGAACCCACAACTCTGCCCTTTTTATCCACCACAGAGACAAAGTCAACCCTGCTGTGGTATTCATTCTTTTTATTATCTCCATCATCAAACACACACACGCCAGCTGGGGGCGCCACTGTGGGTGTGTTTACATTATTTTTGCAAGTACACGTGGTGGGTCTCTCCGGGAAAGATGCCGGTCCGTAGTCGAAGGTGGTCGGGGGTGGCTTGCTTGAGGTCGAAGAGCATATACCCGTGCTGAGGGGTTGTGGCATCTTTAAAAGCTTCTAACGCAAACGGTGTGCGGCCGGGATATATCTGTCTCGCCAGGTGCAGCAGTTGAGTGGTATAACTCGGGTTTTTGAAGACCACCAGGTAGTGGGCATTTAAGCTGATGTTCCGATGTTCTTTGTTTTTACTGAACAGATTCTTCACAATTTAGATGATGCTGAGCCGTCGATGGTGGCTGCCTTTGGTAAAGAGTTGGGTGACCCGCGCATCCGTCTCCGCCATGAGATCATCCAGAACCACCAAGGTGTCGGGTTCCAAATCGGCCAGGTTGGGTAGGCCTTCCACGAACGTGATGTGGGGCATTGCTGCATACGCTGCCTGCCATTCTCCGTAACACCACACAACTCGGGCAATAGGTGGGGTGATCATGCTGTCGGCGTGTTGAAGGAGCTTCCGGACGAAGTGCGTTTTGCCGGAGCCCGTGGGTCCTGCGTTGAGACACGTGAAGGGATGCTGCCACCGTGGGTCCATGGTTCGACGTGTATCCGTTGTCGTGGTAACCCGCTCTTGTAAATTTGGTACGAGTGAACTGGAGTGGTGGTGGGTACAACGTCGGTCGTCGTTGTCTGTACACTGTCAGGGATGATGATAGGGGTGGGTATAACGTCGGTGGTCGTTGTCTGCTCACTGTGAGGGATGAAATCTGGTGGGTCTTGAGACGTAGTGGGTGTTCTGGGTGTAGGTGTAGAGCTTGGTGTGGAGCTCGTTGTGGCTTGTACACGGGGTGTGGTGGTGGTGGTGACTGGGCTCGATACGGGGTTGACTGGTGCTCTCTGTAGACCGGTTTCGCTGGTGGCTGGTGTTCTCAATTGGTTAAGTAACGTGCTGACATAGGCTACGTCGTAAAACACACCTCCGTACAGCACACTCAGCAGGATTAGCACTATCACCACAAAGCCCACTTGCGCTTTGCGCGTTTTGGGAGACGCTGTGTTCAGAGACAGCTGCTGTTGGCCCGCGTTTTGGGAGACGCTGTGTTCAGAGACAGCTGCTGTTGGCCCATAGCACTGTGGTCGGACGTGGAATGAAGGAGGACGGCAGTGGTGTCTGGCTTTGTAGTCGTTTCACCTGGTTGGCCGCGACCCAGGAATTGAAAGAACTGGGCCAGCCTTGCCATTTGACGAAATGAAACAGTTTGCCACGTCGACGTTCCGTTTTCAAAATCTGCTCCACCGTGTAGTAGTCTTGCTGTGTTTTTACGACAGGCTGTAATTCCGTCTCGTAAAACGTCCCTAGCAACGGTTCCCCTTGAAAATCTTCCAGTTCATAGACTCGCCGCTGTCGGGGTAGGCGCCGTTTAATCAGGAAGTGCTCATCGCTCCAGTTGGGCAAGTAACTTTTCTCGAACTGGCCCTTGACTTTACTGATCCGTACAGGGTCCCCGACCTTGTACACCGCCTTCGTCGTTCGCTGCGATGGCCTGGGGTACAAGACACGGCGGACTTGGGCTTCATTGCGTTGGGTGACGGTAATGGGCGCTCTCTCTATACTCCGGTGATAGGCTCGATTGTAACCCCTCATCAGTTTCGGGAGAACATCGATGTACCGCCTTGTATTCTTATAGGTGAAATATTTATACATGCGGCCTTTGAATGTCCTGTTGAACCTTTCCACCACGGAAGCCTTGGTCTCGTTGTACGTATTGAAGAAAAACACCTCCTGGGCTTTCAGAAAGGCTTGGAACGGTCTGTTGAGGAATTCCGTGCCTTCGTCGGTTTGCAAATACAAAGGTTTGCGCCCGGTCTTGAAGATGTCTTTGAACGCCGCTATGAGATTTGCCCCCGTTTTCGTCCGGATGGGTACCACCCACGCATACTTGGATAGAATATCGATGCACGTCAAGATATATCGATTCCCATCGTTGTGTTTGGCAAAGGCGCTCATATCGACCAAATCCGCTTGCCACTGGGCATCTATTCCTCCCACGATGACCCGGTTCCGTAGAAAATGGCGACGGACAGATCGATGTAAGGTATAGGTGTCTTATTTTCTTAACCAATCTCGGACTTGGGCACGTTGTATCCCCTGGGGTTTGGCCGCTCGATAGAGAGCCGACAATGCACTATAGGCCGCCGGACTGTCGGGACTGTAGTATAAGTTATCAAACACCTTCTCCCAGCGCTTCATGGTGACAAAATGATGATGGACCCTGGCTCTATCGTTTATTTATAACGGGTATATCTTGGGCCGGAGTTTCTTTCTGATTTTCTTCGTGGGCTTCCACAGTGTCCATGGTAAATGACCAGTCCAACTCGTCTGATGACCGCTTGATAAGCACTTCATCCACATCTACCACGGCATCTTCCAATGCAGACCATAGATCAGGGTGAAGGGTAAAATGCACTGTACCTCCATCTAGCCGAGCCAATTGAGCAAAGAAAGGGCCGCGTCGGATGTACACATCGTGACACAAGTGGATGAGGTCGCCGTCCAGTTCACCAGACAACACCCGTTTGAATTTGGTCCAGCCCTCCCGGGACAGACGAATGTGAGCCGGGCACGGTTGTGTAGGGTCCGCATCACAGATGTCTCCCACCTCCTCCATGATATCGACCTTATCCGCATACACGTGCAGGAAAACCTCGGGGGTCAAGCTGAAATACGCCAGTATTATATGCTCCGTCATGGTCAGTAAGTGAATGGTACCAGATTTGACTGTCTCTCGTATTTATAGGGAGAACCCCGTGAGATCAAAGGATCAGGTGGTCATGTCACTGGGCTGACTGAGTCTAGCCGGGTAATCAATGGCATCGTCGTCGGGTTCATGGCTAGACAGTTGTTCATGGGGTTCAGCCAGAGCGTCCTCAATAGCACGAGCCCACCCCAACTGATGTGATGATCGCTCGTCCGGTGTAAACAGCTGGTCCACAATAGGCACCACTTTCTCCAAGGCTGACCACAGATCGGGGTCTAGGGTGAAGCCTCGCGTAGGGTCTTGGTAGCGGCCCAGGCGTAGGAAGAAGGTTGCACGGTATACGTAGATGGCATTGTCTATGTGGATGAGGTTTCCGTCGAGCTCGCCGCTCAACACCCGTTTAAATTTGGTCCAGCCGTCACGAGGTAGCGTCACCGTATTCGATAAGGTCTCAGCGGGCGCCCAGCAAATATCTCCACGGTCTTCCACCAGGGTGACTTTATCTTCATAGACGTGTAACCCCACCCGGGGTGTAAGGGGCAGGATGGTTCGTAGGACGGGTGACATGCTTGCTCCAATGTCGAACGGTGAATGACACACACACTCTGTCTGACCCTGGTATTTATGGGCAGGTCTCTCGGTGACATGGTTGATCCAATGACGAAGGGTAAATGACACACACTCTGTCTGACCCTCGTATTTATAGTCCCACTGTCAATGCCACAGCGCCAGGGTCAATAGGGCACAGACTAGTGTGAGACTAGGCCAACCAGCCGTCGCTGGTTCCGGCGTGAGCGGTTGTGGTCCATAGCCCGAGCATCAAGGATGGCTGTCATAGTCCAGTAGTGGTGAGTGATGGCACGCCTCTCCATCGAGTGCACTCTGTCGAGGACCGCTTCTGTGAACTCGTTCAAGATCTGGCGTCGCCCCTCGTTGTCGTCGCCATCTGCAAACATGGACCGGACCACTGCTCGGTAACCCGTGAATGAATTCACCACGGTGGCATGCTGTAAAATGCGAGTCGCATAGGGCTGGATCTCCGTCATGGCTCTGCAACCGTAGAAATGAAGGTGTGTGATCCAGAGAGACGTGTTTTATAGACCAGGTCACACATTAGGAATGCATGTACTAACCTGTCTGTGGGGACTCAATGTCGTTCACTTTCGTGTCTTTTCGGGTACATCCGTGTCTTTTCGGACTTTCGACTGAGTGTGCTAAAAATAGATCACCAGCCAGCGTGCTATAAAAGGAAACCGGCCTGGCCATTTCATCAGACACTGTCAATCACCAAGATGTTCACTTGTACTACTTGCCAGAAGCTGTTTACTCGCCCAGAAGATTTGCGACGACACGAGTCCTCCATCCACAACGGCGGACGGTATACTTGTATAACCTGCGCACGGTCATTTAATCGGGAAGACGCTTTACTGCGCCATGAACGTTCAATCCATGGGCCACCCAAGCGTCCATGCGAGGATTGTGGTCAACTCTTCAAACTGACCAGTCAGTTGCTGCGACACCAACGTTTGATTCATGCCCATGAGCATGAACGACAACCTCCTACTGAAGAGGAGCCACGGAAGGTCAGACCCAGTGAAGATAAGCCCGGGGAGACGAACGCCACTGGTGATGCGATGACGGAGAACCCGCCTATACCCACAGTTCTGAAGAGCCTGAATATCCAGCTGGACCCCAGCGTTACGGTTTCGAGTCCTGACAACATCGAACATTTTCTGGTGGAGCCCATAAATGTTCCTAGCGATCTCTTACAGGACAACCATCCAATCAGTGACATCGATCGGCGCCATTGGTCCATGACACGGTACTGTTTCCACCCTCAAGATATCTACAATTTCCCACTGACCAACCGCACCTGTCTACGCAGCTACGTGGAAGCCATCTTCAACGATCAAACTACGGCCTTTAAATTGAATGTCGCTTTCGGGTACATCTTACGTCACAAAAAGACGGACCAGTTACAGTATTATTATCCCAGTGCCAACAACCATGTGTTTGACCAGCCAGTCACCATCATTAACTGGGGGTCACTAGAGACGATGCTGGAGATACTGGACACCGTGGATGCCTTGAGATGGGCGCATCGTCAACGCTCCAACATTCAATGGGTGGTAGAGAGGGTAACCAATGTCACGTTTTTCCTTACCAAGCTGACCGATCACCCCCATCGGTTGAATGCGTCACCCGTGCACTGATGAATATCATGCCGTACACACACTCTATGTCTACATGCTGCTCGCTGACTTGAGCTCAGTAAACACTTGTACCTAATGTGACAATGTGTTAAATAATAAAACATGGTGTTTGATATTTCAATTTGTTTTGCTGTGAACATACTAAACATACCCAGGGCGGCTCCCCCAGCCTGGGTATGATGTAACATTGGGGGTAATAAACTATATAAACATTGCTAAACTTGTTGTTTTTTTCTCGACAACCGCTATCCGATTGCATAATACAGATCCGACATTCATCCGCGTGATGACGCGCGCGCGCGCTGCGGCCGGAGAACCCGCGCGCGCGCGCTGCGGTGGGGGGGGGGGCCGGGGCGGGAAAAACAAAACCCGGAGGTTGAACATACGGACGTCTAAGTCAACATTGGAACTCTTCTATGTTTGGAATCTGCGCATGCGCAGAATGCCGATAGTTCAACCCCACACCCAGCCCATCAGATGCCCCTTCACGAATGCTTCACTTTGATACCTCACTCGACCCCATTGGACCATTCGTGGCTCCCCTAGCTCCAAAACGTCTAGCGGGACCCATACAGGGTCCAGTTTTCGACACTAGGTGACCACATCCCGACAAAATGGCCAGTTTTCGACACCGGATGTGCCGCCATCTTGAACACACGTGCCGCCATCTTGGATATGTCCCATAATGCACCGGGTCAAAATACTCGCTTCTGATTGGACGAGAGCTCCGTGGCGGATTTGAAATACTCGCTTCTGATTGGACGAGAGCTCCGCATTGCATCTGCGCATGCGCAGAATGATATTCCTACCGCACACCCAACCCATCAGATGCCCCTTCACCTAGGTTTCACTTGGATACCTCACTCGACCCCATTGCACCATTAGGGGCTCCCCTACATGCCAACACGGCTATTTTCATACCCTTGGGCCACCGCGCATGCGCAGAATGCCGCTATTTCAACCCCACACCCAGCCCATCAGATGCCCCCTCACCTAGGCTTCACATTGATACCTCACTTGACCCCATCGGTCCATTAGGGGCTCACCTAGACCCCAAAACGTCTATTTTCACACCCTTGGGCCACCGCGCATGCGCAGAATGACGCTATTTCAACCCCACACCCAGCCCATCACATGCCCCTTCACGAATGCTTCACTTGGATACCTCATACAACTCCATCGGACCATGAGTAACTCCCCTAGCTCCCAACACGGCTATTTTCATACCCTTGGGCCACCACGCATGCGCAGAATGACGCTATTTCAACCCCACACCCAGCCCATCAGATGCCCCTTCACGAATGCTTCACTTTGATACCTCATACAACTCCATCGGCCCATTAGGGACTCCCCTAGCTCCAACACGGCTATATTCATACCCTTGGGCCACCACGCATGCGCAGAATGCCGATATTTCAACCCCAGACCCAGCCCATTAGAGGCCCCATCACATAAGCTTCACTTTGATACCTCACTCGACCCCATCGGACCATTTTATCTAGGGACTACTTTTTCTCCGCGGAAGTTTTTTCCCGAGACCGAATCACCGCCAAAACCGCGGCCAAACCGCATCACCGCGGATGAATACATCCTGAATACATCCCCTGCAGCAATTGGAACTCTCCTGGATTGGAGGTAGCTTTTGGTCATCCTGCCGGAACTATACTGCATTTGACCTCTCTCTCCGCCACGTGACCGCCACAAATTATGCAAATTTCTGAGGTCAATGCACGCCAATTTAGCCTTTGTATACTACTACCATTCAGTCCGAAACAGAGCTAACGATGAAATTTATCGAGAATATCGGATGATTATGAACATATTTTTTTCATAATTCTCTATATAGTAAGTACCTCAGAGGTGACGGTCATATGGAGGTCACAGAAACTTAGGTTCTTATGTATTTTGTTTAATCGTGAACAATTTTCTCGTCTCTCGGGGAATTACTTGTTTTGCATATTGATCAGTCTGTAGGCAAAGACGAGAAAAAAAAGTGAGAAGAAAAAGTCAAATCACAGATCTGTTAAACTCATGTTGTCTTATTTTATAGTAAGTGTTCAGGCCGCGCCACTTCTTCCCAAAAAGACGGATGATGCCCCATGGAAGCATTGCGCTACAGAAATTGTTGGCCTGCTCCGAAATGTCAGAACCGAGAAGGCGGACGGTGAGTGAACTGGGATTGAATAGGGATAGCATATTGATATCCCATGATTGAAAGTCTTTTAGAATATATTATCTCAAATGACCAACTGGCAAGAGCGCAATGTGTCGTATGGTGGCAGCATATGTCTGACTCTACACGGCCTATTGCCCGGGCCGGTAATTTGGATATCGTAAGAAATGGTGGATAATTCTGCAGGCGTCCATCCGATCTTGATTCTGTTTAATTATTCTTCATTCTGAAGAGATTTCCGTTTCAGAAATAAATAGTTCGATGAGCATTACCTTTTAATTCCTGGTGAATTTTCCGCGATATAGGTTTTGATCACTGTCCATGACGGTATGCCTACCGTATATCGTGACGGTATGCCTACCGTATATCGTGACGGTATGCCTACCGTATATCGCGAAAAATTCCCAGTGAATCGATACCAATCTCTCCCGGTAAAAAGGAAATTAAAAGGAAAAGTTCATCAAACTATAAATTTCTAAAACGGAAATCTCGCCAGAATGAAGAATATTTAAAAAGAATCAAAATCGGATAGACATCGGCAGAGTTATCAACTATTCCTTCTTCATAAAGTATTCCCGGACAATTTTTAGGGCATGCTGCGTATCTCCCGCTCAGAGATGTGCATAATCGTAAAAAAAAAAATGATATGACGTAAAAGTTAAGCTATGTGTAATTCTGTTGGAATGCCCTCAAAATTCGCATAAATCCACCATTGATTAATAAATAAGGATGAATATACTAAATCGGGACATCTTCATTCAAACAATTGTTTTCAATTGCGAATGGATCCTGGCTGTTATTTTTCCATCTTTTCCTGCAGAGTTGGAGGCGCTGAGTAACAGTTTAAAGGAAATGGTTGAAAATCTTGAGAAACAACATCAACAGATATATAGGTAATGGATTTCATTTAATTAATTATAGAGGCTGTGGTAACTGATGCATTGTTCATCAATATTGCGATTATTGCTATTTTCCCGCCATATTTCCTTTGACAACTTGCTATCAATAAGTAGTCTGCAACATGAAAAGATGCGTCATAACATAAACTTCATTTCAGGATCGTACATTGAGAAATTTCGTTAATTTAAAAATCTTACAGTTAGGCAGAAAACACGATTTTGTGAATAACTTTTGTAAACACTTTGCTGCTGATGAAATTCTTAAACGCATTGTTTGATGAGTTTGATGCAAGGATTCAGTGTAACAAAATGGGAATCAAAATTGAATTTTTGACGGAATTCACGCATAGTCTTTCCAGCTACTAGTAAAATTCAATTTTCTGGGAAAGTTTTGCATATTATTATAGAATTCTAACTATCCAGGATTTGAAGCGATATTATACGGTTATTTTTACTAAAACGATTCAATTCACTAACCGAAATTTAAAATATTCCTTAAAAACCTTGGGAAGGTACGGGTTGAACGTAACCTGTTATTGGCTTAATTTATATTTTGGGGGTTCCCGATTTGAATATCAAGGGGGATAATCAGACTGTTCAAGGTTTTTGGCGCCGGAATGATCAGATCATCGATTGATGCATACATGTGCAGGGATGCATGAGTTATTATTTATTTTGGCTTTTGCAGTCTTCAAGTTGAGTTGAAGGAGAAGAAGCATGTGAGTATATGTCTGTGGAAGAAACAAGAAACAATAAAACTTCCCTGGAATTTGAAGTTTGTCGAACATCAGAACAACACTTTTTGAGTTGACAGTCGACTGATTTGCCAAATAATTTGACTGCGCGCCCCTACCCCGTCCCCTGTCAGCCTGGGTGCCAGTCAAAGATTGATTCATCTTAGCCAGTGTTCTGAATTGCCCACGACTACCCCTAAAAATGCCTGTTACAGCCGACAATAGACCAAATTAAGAAAAAAAGAAAGTCGTCTGCGACTACGTCCAAAGTTTTCGTACTAAATTTTAGACTTGTGAACGCAATTAGGGGAGATAATTTATGTGTTGTACATGTACACGAAGGGCGACAACTCTATTGACCATGCAAAATATTATTTGCGTACACTTCGCCATCCATAAGATGCAGTCTTACCGCGTATAGATGGCCCAGATGGTTACATGTTGGCAAAATATAAGGAAATCAACTTTTGTAAAATATTAAGGATATAAAAATTGTTAATAAGATAATATATCAAATATTATGATAAATTTGAATTCAGAAAATGTGAATACCCTTTTTTAACATTTGTTAAGGCTGGTTAAATTTTTTTTCCTGTTTAGCATCATTTTTTTTATATAAATCTGGGTAGGGAGGGCGGATTTTTTTTTTTTTTTTTTTTTTTTTTCTTGTGTGAATAAAATCATCAATAAACCTTGCCTGAATAGTTGAATTTCTGCTCTGAATAAAGTAGGTGGCATCCATCGTCCTGCTCTGATGTTTGCCTTCATAATTGTAGATTTTCAAAACGTTGGTTGTGAAGCGCCCACGCCAACCTGTAACCATCTCGGTCATCTATGTGCGGTAAGACTGACCCAGGCCCTGGGATCGTGTGTATCCATGTTCAGCCTACTTTCGGCAACTGCTAGAGGGAATTTCCATAAATCAATACCACGTGACCTCGTCAGCCAATCAGCTAAAGTCTACCGACGTAACCCCAACGTAACTCGCCATTTTCGAGTCATGTGATGAACTACTTGTTCAAAATTTCAGATCCACCTCACCTCTTGGATGATACGAAAGTTATACATACCTATATATTTTGTAAGCCCAGGCAATATCTGTTTCAGAAGTGGTATGAAAACCTGTAATTTATCAGATTTCTCGAGTCTGTTCTCCGCCGGATGAAGGCCGAACAAAATCTGGTAAAGTACCGGATATCGCTCCGCAATAATGGAGACACACGATTCGCAAGCCATGTTATGGATGGCGAAGTGTAAGCAAATGGTGCCCACGCTTCACAACTCAGCATGCTCGGTTATCTACAAAATGCGGACTTGGGCCTCGGAAACGGACATTTGAATCGAAAACGGACTTTTAGGCAAAAAAAAAAAAAAATAATAATTTTGGGGGGCGGACGAAATTTCGGGGGCAGGCGGTGATGCTAAACAGGAAATTATTTTTAACCAGCCTAATATATAGTAAAAGTTGTATGAAGTGGTTAAAGTGAACGTAAAGGCTGCGACAACACACGCACTGTGTGGAAGCACTATATTAAAAGTATAAATTGACAGCAACAAATATTTTTTGTGATTTTTTCCCTTCCAAAAAAAAATCCCAAACACGCGAATTATTGACTGATGCAACAAGCGACTGGAGTCGGCCATATCAGTTTATTGATTAGCCTTGCGCCAATGAAAACGCTTGTATGGAGCACGTGATATTTTCCTGTGACGTAGTATCACTTTGTTTTGCCATCGCTGTCATGGCTGTAGCACGAATTGTAATTGCGGAGGTGGAGAGCTCGGCTGTTTCAAGCGTGTTTTGACTGTGTTGCGTGTCTCCAGCAAGTGTTTACTGACCTGAAACATTCCATGAACTACTCACTACTTTCGTCGACATCGGAGCGTTTTGGTGCAAACTGGTAACCCTGTAAACCTTCATTTGGCTCTTCGTCAGAACTTGTCAGGCTAGCCTCCTCGTACGTCGCTACGTTTACATGCTTTCTACGATTTCTAACTCCATGAAGTAGAGAGCTCAGAGGTGATACGACGTCAGACTCACTGCTCTGATGTGAGATAGCCAGCATGGCGGCAGCCGGGGAACAATAATACAACGGAGATAATTTCGTTCCTACTCGGTGCAAAAAAATCCTCAAAAATATTTGTTGCTGCTATTTCAGTATTTCAATGTAGCTCTTTCCCACAGAGCATGCAGAGTGCATGTTGCCTCAGCCTTTACGTTCACTTTAATAATCCATAAAATAAACTCAGTTGCAAAGCACGATAGAGCTATTTCTGCAACTTGGGTTTGGACCTGACTCATCTGCAAGGTTTCATCTGCAAAATTAAAACTTCATTACTCCATTTTCATTGGCATGACAGTCTCAGATAATCCACTGAAATCACAAGATATTCTATTACACATGTACTTGAGCCCCAGGGATTGACCTGGGATGTCGTTGTGCATACTGCAGGTCATAGTAAGAATAGGCCTCAACTCCTCAGACATCTTGTCGAAGGAGGCGACTACCTGAGGCACCCGTGGGGTTCCTGGGTGTGAAAAGGAATAGGACCCCACCCGTGTGGTTCCCGGGTCTGAAAAGGAATAGGCCCCAACGTCGTGATATGACTGAAATATAGTTGAAAGCGACATTAAATCATATTCACTCATTCACCCTTGAGATTTGTGACAGAATGCGGAGCTTTTCTCATATGCTACGGCCACTCACGTTATTATGGGTGTATATTACATTATTTTTCTATCTGTGTTTGAGGACATCTTACTATTCAAAATGAAATTTCCTGTCAGAAATCTGCTACTCCAGTGCAACGTGCATGCCCTGTTTTTGTTTTTGCAGAAAAGGAAACCAGGTGCACATGCAATAGTAAGAATTAAGAGAGACTCCAGACCGTCTAAACTGAAAGTTAGCACACTATTATGGGCATGCTGAAAACAAGTCAATTTTCTGGAAACTACAGAAAAATTTCATCTAAACTTACATTTGATGAATTACTGAAATGTTACTTGTTCCATTGATCCAGATTTATATTGTTTTAAGAAACTGTATCATGAGAGAACTCAACATTACAAATGATAAATAAAATAAAATAAAAAATCCTACCAACCTTCCTTCCTACCCATGTATATTTGTATCTCATTACCTCAAACAGACCTATTTATGGGGCAATGGTTATGTTATTTTTGAATACTTCATTTCAGCTTGTGGCAACTTTCGTTGATGAGAACAACGACTTGAACACAGAGGTACTCACTGTCCGTGCCAAACTGTCCAAGTATGACAAAGAACTGACAGCAGCTCAAAAGGTTTGTGAAGGCATGAAACATTCAAGTGCTCAAGTACATCGACAGGCCTTCAAGTGAATCCTATATTCTTGGGTTATTCCTATATTTTCCTATATTTTACTCAGAACCTCCTATATTTCCTATGCTTTGACTATTTCTCATGAAAACTTTCACCAATGCTCTAAATTCAGTCAACTGGGCATTAGGAAATACATTTCAGAAATATGAATACATTTAAATCTCTCTTTCTTGAACCAAGCAGCAGAAGGGGTCTCCTCAATCACCACCACTATGACCACATTCTGTGAAAATGATTTGATTAAACATCAGAAAAGTTGGATAATCTCTAAGTAGTATCACACCTATATTTTAATAAGAAAATTTCTATATTTCTCCTGTATTTTTGGCAAATTTCTTCCTATATTTTCACTGTGAGCCAGTTGAATACCTGCATCCATCCATCCATCCACAGACAAATCTAAGAGAGACTGGGCCGACAACCGCACTCAGTATGAAAGCATGACGATCAGCGCCATATCACAGAAAGATCATCTTCGCTAACCAAAAAAATGAAAAAAATCTTCGCTAGGCAAAGTATGCAGCTATATAATACGTAAATCTTGAGATCAGAAATCCCAAAAATTGAATGACTTGGAAGTTTTCGTTGTCCCAAGGTTAAGGATTATAATATTGCTAACAGTAACAGAATACATTTCTGGCAAAAGGATAGGAAAAAAAATAAATCCATCTTTGCTCTATTGCATATGAATGGCTCTTTGCCTACGTAACCTCAGAATAACGTGACGCCACATGGTAGGCAATGACATCGTCATCTGATCTCTGGACATCAATATTTCATGAACGTATTGATCCAGCATGTCCTTCAAATTAAGTCGAATACATGTAATCATTGAATTTTGAATGTCCATTGATATTTGGAGTATATACATGTAGTAACAGGACAAACCTCATTATACACTTATTAACTTGTGACGGAGTCAATATCATGAAACCTGGACCCGAAGTCAGACTTGGCCGAGCAGACCTGACCGAGGCCGCAGGCCGAGGTCAGGTCTGCTTGGACAAGTTTCATGATATTGACTCCGCCACAAGTTTATAAGTGTTTTATTATACCGAATTTATTAACTGCAGCAGTGAATTATCGCCGGACTAGCGAATGGTACTACTACTCCTTCCCAAAAACGCTGTTTGGCGAATACTTTCTGTCATGCAGCTGTGTGTTATCGAAAACGAGACACACAGATACAATTTTATGAATAGTTCATGGATAAATCTACAAAGCTGCTTCCAATCTGACTATACTAATGTTGAGAATTTAAACTTTAAAACACGTTTACCATCAACGAACGGGAGTATTTATCTCCATCCTTCTTTCTCAACTCATTAAAGAATTTGAAGAGGAATTCGCCAATATCTTTCGTTTGACAGTAGACCTGTAATATTATAGACGCTAAAGAATTTGAAGAGGAATTCGCCAATATCTTTCGCTTGACAGTAGACCCGTAATATTGATATAGACGCCTGTATAACATTTTTTTGTGTTCTTACTGTCCCCATTTTGTAACAGTTGTAAATTTTCATCGGACAAATCTACGAAGCGACCATGCACCGTCAGCAGGCAGACAGTACTTGTAAACATGATCACAATATTGACTCCGGACCTCACGCGCTCCGCTTGACACATAAACTGGATCAGTGATTGAAAAATATTGACTCGTGGCTGGACAAAGTTTGACCAATGATATACCAGAAAACCCTCCCGAATATTCAAAAGGTATAATAATACTCAATGTCTGATCATGTATTAATGTCATGAGGCAAAATTTTGCAGTGTA
This sequence comes from Hanleya hanleyi, assembly GCA_036873755.1. Lineage (NCBI taxonomy): Eukaryota > Metazoa > Mollusca > Polyplacophora > Lepidopleurida > Hanleyidae > Hanleya > Hanleya hanleyi. Next base: position 65,022 of record JAVTVY010018229.1, read on the forward strand.
ATCCATACATTAGTTATAATGACTGCGAACAAATTAATATCTAGGATATATTTCTTGATTTATTTATACAGCTGTTGCAGAAATACTTTGCTGAAGAGCTGACACGGAAGGAACAGGCTTCTGAAGAACCAAAACCAGAACCTCTGTTTGAGGAACCCAAAATAACTGTCACAGTGTCCAAGATGTTAAAACAGGTAATCGTTCACACTCCCAGCAAGATTAACCTATAAACACAGGGAAAGAAATTAACTTGATAACTAGCCCGAGGCCAGTTCACACACTAGTCCTGCTGGCTATTAAAACTTTAGTGCACTTGATCTCAGGGCCTGATCTAGAATTTTAGTTTGGGCAGCCTTACATCATGATGCAGAGTGTGATAAGTTATAGTGAAATAGGCCGCGATGTGGGACTGTCGAAGCCCAGGGAAGCTGTGGGAGTATTAATTGGTCTAAATACAGCCTGATAACTTAATATTTGGCAACAGTACTTGCAATAGTATAGGTTTCAGCCTGTTCAGAGAGGGAATTTGCTCAAAAAATAAAACAACGATTTTTTTTTTCCATTTCTTTTTTCTTTTTTCATATGGGCGCCCAAATTCATGGCGCCCAAACCCGTTATAATGGGTTAAAAAACGGCCTGGATCACGCCCTGCATCTATAATATCACTGCATGTCATCACACCTTGTGTATTTCAACTTCACCTCTCTCACTAACCGTTTACTCCGAAATCACTTTTGGTTAATAAATAGTCCTGCTAATGGTCCGAAGGCCTGCTAGTTACAGTTTACTGGTTTTACACTCTTGAATTCAGTACCTGTATATGTGATGTCAATTATTCACTACTGCATGCCACTCATTTATTTATGTATCCCTGAACCAGACCATCATCTTTTGAACATAGAGTTACCATGTCAGTCGTCTTTATCAAGCATAATCAATTTAAATTATTATAGATGTGTGTGACGTTTTCATTTCGATTTAAAACCAGTGTTCATTTTTTTTTTTTTTTCGGAACCCCCCTCCCCGTCCATAAAAATGGACGTACGAACTTCGTTCCCCACCAGAAGTAATGGAGTGATTAATTTGGATGATAGTGATACTTATTTTTATTGTGTTATTATAATGTAAAGAATATTCTCTATGATACAATGACGTCACTGGGGGATTTTCCTTCCTCTGAAAAGCCTAATTGTAACACAGCAGTAAATGGAAAAAACTTCGAAAAAAGGCTAGTTCAGCTCTGATTTTAACACATAATTTGAACGGATGTACTATCTTTTACTTCGCCAAGTTGTAGAAATTTATCTCAAGTATGAGATTGAGGCCTAGGTTAAAAATCCCCCAGTTGCGCGGGTGGCGATCACGACACTGTAATTGATACAACAGCTGATCCTTTGTTTAGAGACGCTGTTACTTCCGTTGTGTCTAAGAGAATGCCGATGTATATGGATAATTAAATGCCAATGTTGAAATTACATTCGTCTGGATGCATGAATAACATTACCCATCAAACAGTGAATAATAAGCTTTGTGCCTTTGCTAATATTAGTCATTGCAACAGTTTTGATCAGCTGTGTTATAATGCAGACATAATTGTGCCATTCCAAAACAGATGGACCATGCACCCATGTCTCCTGCATGTCCTGCTGAATATATGATTGGTGATTATCTTTGGGTCAGAGTTAACCAGATACTGCAATTCACGGCAATTGGACAGAGTGAAAAGTAGTTAAAAGGGTGTGGTGTAAAAGCCAGCCAGTTTTAATCTGCATGGTACACATCTTCCAGGTACCTTATATAATGGTTGCAGTATGTATATACTAGACGTAAGGCACACAGCATATGAATATAGTCTGCAACATAGGATAGAGTAAATGATGACTGTACATGTTTTTTAAAAATTTTAGCTGGGTGTAGAAGAGGAAGAGCCAGATGTGAAGTCGATGAGTAGTGACCCGTCTTTACTCCGCCACCAGATCAGACAACATGAAGATACCATTAGTATTCTCTCAGCAGTATGTTCTCCACGATTAAAGTTCCTACCAAATGAAAATTGCACTCCACCAATTTCTACTTCGTTTGTTCTGATCGGTTGATTCAGTGATGTTGATCTTCAACTTAAGTTTGCAAAATTTATACTTGCAACTCCATAATACCACATACATTGAATAGTTCATTATGCCCCCCTCTAATTAGAGGGGGGGGGGGCATATAGCGATCGCTTTGTCCGTCCGTCTGTCCGTCCGAATTTCTTGTCCGCACGATATCTCGGTTAATATTTGATGGACAGGATTGAAACTTGCATGGAATGTGGCCAGTGCCTCGTAGTTGTGCAGCGTGAAGTTTCTCCGCGTTTTTATTCCGAGTTCCGGTATATTTTTCAAGAGTTATGGCCCTTTTTCTGAAATCTCTGTGAATGGGACTTGTCCAGGCTAGATCTTGGTTAATATTGTATGGGCAAGTATGAAATTTGCATGATATGTGGTCAGTACCCCACAGTTGTGCAGCGTACAGTTTTGCCCCGTTTCGCCTATATTTTCAAGAGTTATGGCCCTTTGTTCCTGAAATCTCTGTGAATTGGGACTTGTCCGGGCTGGATCTTGGTTAATATTGTATGGACAATTATGAAATTTGCAGGGTATGTGGTCAGTGCCCTGTAGTTGTGCAGCGTGAAGTTTCTCCGCGTTTCACATATATTTTCAAGAGTTATGGCCCTTTGTTCATCAAGTCTTTGTGAATTGGGACTTGTCCGGGCTGGATCGCGGTTAATATTGTATGGACAAGTATGGAATTTGCAGGATATGTGGTCAGTGCCCTGTAGTTGTGCAGGGTGAAGTTTCTCTGCGTTTCACGTATATTTTCAAGAGTTACGGCCCTTTTGTTCTTGAAATCTTTGTGAATTGGGACTTGTCCGGGTTGGATCTCGATCAATATAATTGTATGGACAAGTATGGAATTGGCATGATATGTGGTCAATGCCTCATAGTTGTGCAGCGTGATGTTTCTCTGCTTTCGGTTATATTTTCAAGAGTTATGGCCCTTCGTTCATCAAACCTAAGTGAATGGGATATATTTATTTGTCCAGGTTGGATCTCAGTCCATAACCGATTTGGACCGGGAAAATGGTCCTCCACAGACCAATACAGAACAGAATAATGGCGGGGCAGTGTCAGATTAAAGCGGAAAGGGGGGGGGGGGCATAAAATTGAGCAATCTCTGATTGCTTCCTTGTTTTAATTTTATATTTGGTCAATATACTTTTGACTTTCAATTAGATTAAATTTTTATAGTTCCAAAAATATGGTGATACCAGTTACCTTAATCAATACCGAAAGCTTATAATTATACATGTAGCTTGAGTGATGAAAGTCAGGCATGCTTAGTTTAAAATTGTACTGAAAACTGTTAATCAAAAACGTTTTTTGAGCATCCCTGGACTTTTTGATCTGTAAAGGTCCAATGTGTTTTTGTATGAATTCTCATTTTTATCTACTATTGTCAATCAAAAGTTTTGAGTAGTAGACTTTTTAGTTGGTGGGTTGAGTTATCAGAGATTGAAGTCTTCCGGATTTCTGGATTTTTCAGAATCTCCAAAAAATTCCCGGATTTTCCGATTTTCTGTCTCACACGATCATGTTGTTGTTGTTGCTATTTTCGTCGATAATGAACGTCCGTTAAACCATTCTAACAAACAAAAAATCTTTTAGCTTGGGTTTGAGAATCCCCCCAAAATACAAAATTATTTGATTAAAATTCGAGGTATGTACCTCCGGGGGTTTTAATAAGTTTGAAATAACCAGTTCCTGAGTGATCGGCGTTATAATATTTCCAGCACAGTGCGATCTCCCCACAGAGAGCTGTTTCCCAAAATAGACTCCGCTTGTATATGCAGCTTAGCTGTTAAGTAGGTTAGCGAATGCTGATTGCTTGTCGTAACTAAAAAAAGTTAAATGGTCGCGGCTGAATGAAAAATATACGTGACCACTGGAAAGAGTGACGTGATAAATCATTCTAAACATGCAAAAAACTAAAAACTCGAAAACTTCTCAAATCTAATGGGACTTCACCCTGTCTGTTCGCTTCCTCACAGTCTGATGTTGAGTGCGCAGTCAAATTAATTTGCTTCCAGTAGTGTGGCATCTACATCATGCTTTGATGGATGAAACTTTTTGTCCAGTATTTGAATTACGTACTGAAAATATTTGGTTACATGGAAAAAATCAATATAAAATAATGCCTTGAATTTAGATGACAATCTGCAGTTTTATTTCTCAGAAATCGCTCAGAATGCTTCTCCAGCCATCTAGGACCCAAGAGCTGGACCCCAGCCTAAAGTGCTAGGATAGTATTTTTCCAGATTTTTTACAAAGATCCACTTCAATCTCTGAGTTATGCTCAACTCACATTTTTTTTGTCCCCCGCTACTTAGTAGGGGGGAATTAAAAACACCGGTGTCCGTGATTCCGTAATTCCGTAAGATTTTCTTGTCCGGACAATAACTCGTGAACGATTTAACCGATCAACTTCAAACTTGGGGTGTGCCTTGGCATTGACGAGAGGACGGTTGTTTTTCAGCAATGTGCGTAATCCAATGTGGCCGCCGTCAGCCATTTTGGATTATAAGCAGTTGGATCTTAGATTTTCTTGTCCGGACAATGACTCGTGAACGATTTAACCGATCAACTTCAAACTTGGAGTGTGCCTTGACATTGGTGAGAGGACGGTTGGGATTGTTTTTCAGCAATGTGCGTAATCTAATATGGCCGCCGTCAGCCATTTTGGATTATAAGCAGTTGATCTTAGATTTTCTTGTCCGGAAAATAACTCGTGAACGATTTAACCGATCAACTTCAAACTTGGGGTGTGCCTTGACATTGGTGAGAGGATGGTTGGGATTGTTTTTCAGCAATGTGCGTAATCTAATATGGCCGCCGTCAGCCATATTGGATTATAAGCAGTTGGATCTTGTCCGGACAATAACTCGAGAATGATTCAACCGATCTACTTCATATGTGGGGAGTGCCTTGACATTGCTGAGAGGAGGATTAGGATTGTTTTTCAAGGACGTGCTTAATCCAATATGGCCACCATCAGCCATATTGGATTTCATTGGATTTTAAGCAGTTTGATTTTGTCCGGACAATAACTGGAGTACAATTCAACTGATCTACTTCAAACTTGGGGAGTGCCTTGACATCGGTGAGAGGACGGTTGGGATTGTTTTTCAGCAATGTGCATAATCCAATATGGCCGCCGTCAGCCATATTGGATTATAAGCAGTTGGATCTTAGATTTTCTTGTCCGGACAATAACTCGTGAATTAACCGATCAACTTCAAACTTGGGGTGTGCCTTGACATTGGTGAGAGGACGGTTGGGATTGTTTTCCAGCAGTATGCATAATCTGATATGGCCGCCATCAGCCATATTGGATTATAAGCAGTTGGATCTTGTCCGGACAATAACTCGAGAACGATTCAACCGATCTAGTTCATACCTGGGGAGTGCCTTGACATTGCTGAGAGGAGGATTAGGATTGTTTTTCAAGGACGTGCTTAATCCAATATGGCCACCATCAGCCATATTGGATTTCATTGGATTTTAAGCAGTTTGATCTTGTCCGAACAATAGCTGGAGTACGATTCAACTGATCTACTTCAAACTTGGGGAGTCCCTTGACCTTGGTGAGATCCCGGTTAGGATTGTGTTTCATGAACGAGCATAATCCAATTTGGCTGCCATCAACCAGGGATATTGGATTATGTTGCATTTTAAGCAGTTGCATCTTGTCTGGACAACAACTATAGAATAATTCAACTGATCGACTTTAAACTTGCAGTTTGGCTTGACATTGGGGAGAGGACGGTTGGGATTGTTTTTCAGCAATGTGCATAATCCATTATGGCCGCTGTCAGCCATTATGTTGCATTTTAAGCAGTTGCATCTTGTCTGGACAACAACTCTAGAATAATTCAACTGATCGACTTCAAACTTGCAGTTTGGCTTGACTTCGGTGAGGGGACAGTTGTCATTGCTTTTCAGTTACCTGTGTAATCCAAGATGGCCACCATCAGTCATCTTAGATTTTCAGCATTTAGATCTTGTCTGAACAATAACTCTAGAACGATTCAACCAATCTACTTCAAACTTGGGGAGTGCATGGACATTGGTGAGAGGACAGTTGGTATTATGTTTTATGGATGTGCATTATCCAATATGGGTGCCATCCGCTGTATTAGATTATGTTAAGCTCATCAGCGATATCTCCATTTTCAAATCATACTCTTCATCAATGATATGAGATATCATCGACCAAAAAAAATCGACAATACATTGAGGTCCATGGCCCCCGCAGCAGCAGCGCCAGTTATGGTGGATGTAATCAACAATAACTGGTGCTGCTAGCGGGGGACATGGACCTCTATGGTCGATTTTTAAGGTTGACCTTTTGGTGGCTCTCCAGTGTGCATCCAGTATAGTAAAATAGCTCAAATAGTGTAAAAATATTTAAAATATTCAAAAATCGTGTGGGAACTGCCAAACACATTCAATATTTGGAATCGATATTAAATGAGAAGCTTTAACAGAATATGAAAAAATGACATAAATTTCAGTCTACAGTGAGGACCCACCTTAAATCAATGGTAGATGATACAATTGCCTGAGAGAAATGCCAAACATGCTGAGTTTTTGTTAAGTTAAGGTGACTCCCCAGTGTAGACTGGAATCCATATCATTTTCTTCATGTTCGGTTTGAAGGCTTCCCAATTTAATGTACATTCCAAATATCGAATAAAATTTGAGAGGTACCACAGGATTTATGAATATTTTCACATTGAGATGATTAGACCGTTTTACAAATTTTTCCTACTGTTTCAGTATTGCTATTTGAATATCTAAAATCCATGTCATTTTCTCCATACTCGGTGTATAGATTCCAAATTCAGTATAGATTCAAAATTTAGAATAAAGATTGGGGCCCTGCGCTACTTTTGGATTCAGTAGTGTAGGAAGACGTTCAATTTCACCTGTTGTTTTCAAGAAGAGCTGGAGTGACCTTACACAAAGCGTCACAGCGATTATGACATCGCATTGTGACGTTATGAAACCATGACGTTCAGAACACAATGACATAGCACTGAGTGTGCTTCTTGACTCAGTGCGGGGTGCATTGCGCAATGGTCATTTTGGATACTGCCATGCCACCTTAAAGACTTGGCTTTGGAATCTTACTTTTTAAACTTGAAGATATACATGTAAAAGAAAGCCTGTTTCTGTATGAAGACCCATGAGAAACAAATGGCTGGGTGGCCAATAAGTGGAATGAAACAATTGATTTAAAAGTTAGTATTCTTGATTTCACACGTTAACATTTCACACTTTTTTTGCAGGAGATCTCAAAGTTACACGGAGCGATAGAAGAACTGGAAGAGGATTTGGAAGAAACGGTTTGTAAACAGAGACAGACGTAATGTGTACTAGGGTCAATCCTCTAATAGTTGAGTCACCAGAATATCAATTTCACACACTTGATCAATTCATGGCTTTAAAATACACGCTAGACATGACGTTGAATGTCCTGCCCAAATTCGAGATGCACCCAAAACAGAGAGCAGAAAAATAAACCAATTTTTAAATATTTTTGTTGACATTGAAATCAATGTTGAGACCGGTTCTCATCAACTAAAGCATCATATTCGAGTCAAAACCTACCAATTTTGTCTGTTGTTGGGGATTTTCAATATTTTCTATAATTTGCTTTCGGACTCCACCCTGAACAAATTTTGCCGTGCCAAATAGAGGGTGTGCTCAAATTAGCCGGGAAGATATACATTCCTGAAATTTATTGAAACAAGTAGTCCATTAAATGATGCTAGGGCAGATGTTTTAAGACCATAATGAAATAAATTTCTCCTGAGTGAAGTTTTATAGAAACCACAGTGCATTATGGGATATCTCCCAGTGTTAAAGCATTTGATTGGTCAATTCAAATTTTCAAATTGAAATCCTGGATTTTCGGCATGTGGGAAAAATTGGAAGAAAATCCAGCCAATCAGACTTTTTGTGATGGTTCTTTCAAGTGGTGATTCATTTCATCAAGTACATACAGACTGATCAAAAACTTCTGACAGATTTGGTGGTGATCGTATGTTGATTGAATTATTTGAGAAATTACCATAACTATAATTCATTCTCAAACTCGGTAGACAAAATAGGACCCTGATGATACAAGTTGTGTGAAATCGCATGTGAAATAGCTAATAACGGTTGGATTCTAGTGAGATTTTAGCTTTAAATCACATCAAGGGAGACCACATTTGGTCAGTCACATCAGGAGACCTCTTGCAACATTGGTGGTGGTCATAGGTTGAAAAAGTGATTGAATTATTAAAGAAATTGCCATGACAAATTGTATTAAAGAAATTACCATGACAAATTGTCACTATAATTTATTCCAAAATCTAGAAACAAAATAGGCCCCTGAGAGAAAGTAAGTTAGGGCTGTTCCATTTGAAAATATGTACCCCCCCAGGAAGGGGTTGTCCAGAATAGAAATCTCTTGGTGGTCCCTCCAGGTAATAAATTTCTTCTCTTGGTGATTGTTTAAGCCTGTAAAAATATTGCTTCTATGGGTGGGCCTCTTTTACCAATATGCACTTTGTTATTTGGAAAGGGATTCCTTTTTAATGGAAATTGATGTGAAAAATCGCGGAAAACGAGCTTTATCCGGTCCTCGACATTCTTCGTTGCGCTCTGACGACTTCCGGCTGTTTGGAGTAGTCTCCCTTGAAAACAATGAACGGGCGTGGACCGAGTGGTCTCCCTTTACTTCCTTTCGGATATTTCCATGGTTTTCTGTTCGGCCTTGAAAATTCAGGGTAAAATGGCAGACTGGGATTGTAAATCTGTTGGAGAATGGTTGAGGTGGGAGGGCTTGGGTGGGCCAAACCTTCGAAGGGGAGACATTATTTTATTCAATATGTATTCAATGAACGTGAAATACTAATCACTTGCAAATATGTCTTGTAACGGCGTTCTTGAAAATATTAACGGTACATCGTGACACCACGTGGTCCTGGGCAAATCCAATGGGGAAGTGTGACGATAGGCCTGTATCAATGAATACTCACGTGGACTGTTTATGTTTACATTTTTAACAATAGCCGTGCGTGCGCAATAGCTGGCTGGCAAATATGGGTGGGTGCCTTTTCCCTTCCAAATAAAAAATGTGGTTGGGTGGGCTGCTATGATGAAAAAAAAAATGATTCTCTCCCAGGTTGTACTGGACATTTATTTGCTGTGCTTGGTGGAGGCAAGGAGAATTAATTTGTATATATTGGTGGTTGGGGTGTACAAAGTTTCCCTTCCTGGGGGAGTACATCTTTTTAAATGGAACAGCCCTTAGATTTACTGAGATTTTGGTTTAGAATCATATCAAGGGAGACAACTTTTTGTAAGTCACATCAAGGGAGAAAACTTTTGGTCAATCACAGCAGATGACCTTGCTACATTTTTGTTGTTTAAAAGCTATTTAGTTGGGTTGCATCATCTGTTGGATGCTTTATATAATTTTTTTTTAATATTCTCTCAATATGAATGGTATGTAGTGTGAATCACAGAAAAATTCTTTTCATGCTAAAGGTATCGATACTCATTAATGGTACATCTGTCATATTGTGTGTTTGAGTAAATGTGTCCATTTTTGTCTTGATTACAGAATAATAAAATTAAAGAACTAGAACGTGCAAACGCAGATTTGGAAGATGAGGTGGAGCGCAAGAACAAACAACTGGAGAAATCACCAAAAGCATCACACATTAGGTAAAGGTCCAATAGTGTATTTACAGATTTAACCATTGTAATACGATCACCACTATTTTCAAATGGAGAAGTTCTTCTCTATGACAGTACAGCGGTCACAAATTTATTTTTCATTTATGTTCTAATTCGCCTAGCTCAAACGAACATAAAACATTTATCATTTACAACAGACTCACTATATCATCGTCAGGGATGCAGCCACCTTGTTGACCGTGTCCGTTTATTACATTAGCTACAGCGAGATAAAAATGGACAAACCATTGTATAATAGGTCTACAGTAGAATAAAGTCCACACGGAAAACCATTGTTCAGTTAAAATCACTTTTGATGTTTCTTTAAACGTAAAGTTCGAAATATTTGGGTACGAAACATCTGCCTACTGCCGGCCAGGAACAACCCCCAGCTCCAATCAGCCCTTCATGGGAGGAAACCTGCCCCCAACCCAGTGCAGCCCGGCAAACCCCTTGGGAGTGGGGCGACCCAGATCATCCAACTTGCTCCTGAATAACTCATCCCAGTTGCGTTCGTGACGGCAGCGACACCCCAGCGTGTTACTGCCCACCCAGGTATACGTCCTTCACAGGAAGGCCTAGCGTGCGGCCCAGTTATTCAACTTCTCCACATCTCTGCAACAGACCGCCCTCCTGACAAAAACAAAATGATGAAAAAGAACGCAAGAAGAAAATGTACTCTGCACCCCAGTCAATCCATTCCCAATAATCACTACTCTCGCGATACACGACAGCTAATGTACACGGTCAATGTATGTAGCTTCGAATGATTACAAACTAATTCTCTCATCTTATATATGGCACTCAAGGCGCCAGCATTCTTTCCCGCGTCTACCCAAGCAATACTCCTGTCTATAACCAGACAATAGGCGCCTGAATTATATCATGCATTACCCCAATTAGTACTGTCTATATACTGGGCTCTCTGCAATCAACAACTTACAATACACCCCCTCCCCCCTTTTAAGCTGTTATAGCTCGCCTGTAACAACAATAAATATATTTAGTAGCAATTGGGCAAGTGAAGGTGACCATTTAGTAGCCATGTTTGCAAGTGAGTGCTGTTTTATTCGCCAATGCATAATGCCTGTACTTCCCTCTTGTAGGAGTTTTTCGGTTCTATGCATGTTCATATTGTTTCCGCACACCGGTTCTCGTCAGATCACCGAAGTTAAGCAGCATTGAGCTCGGTCAATACTTGGATGGGTGACTGGGTGCTGTACTGGCTGGGCTGATCAGTGTCCAGAATAATAGGAACTGTGGACACTCTCGTGGGGGCCGATTTCATGAAACCTCACTTGACTTGACTTTTTCAAGGGCGATTTTCGCACTTCAAAAAAATCTCAAGTGGTGTTTCACCAAACGTTTTTGACCGCACTTGGTCAAGTGATGTTTGAAGTGACATTTTTGGAACTCTTCTGTACGATTTGGTAATAAATAGTACCCCCGCAGAATCAAGTGTATGCTCAAAATACTTGATACCGAGGAGCCGATCGGTAAAATTTCAGGTGTCAAATAAATGTCTGTGCCATGTTTGGATCTATGAGATGAAGAACAATGCCCATACGTGCATTATGATGCATGGGCACATGAAAAAAACTTATTTTTCGACACCATCTCCTGTCATATTGGTCATTTCAAGTACGTTTTTAATTCAAGTGCGGTTTTCCAGGGAGGTCCGACCACACTTGAACTCAAGTGCGATTTCAGGTTCAAGTGAACTTTCATGAAAAGCAAAAACTCAAGTCAAGGGAGGTTTTCAAGTGCACTTCAACTTTCAAGTGCGAAAATTGCCTCAAGTGAGGTTTCATGAAATCGGCCCCTGCTGGCACATGTAGGCACCGTCGTGATATGACTGAAACAATGTTGAAAACGACGTTAAATCCTACTCACTCACTCACTCACTCACTCACTCATATTGTTTCCAACACTTTTGACATGACTGAAATCTTCAACCCCTGCAAATATTCTGCCCACGATTGCTCATGATACCCATAAGCTTGCGTCAGCTTGTTTGTGATAGTACCAATACTTCACTTCACTTTTTGTTGAACTGGCACCCTGTTTTTGTGATCAGTATCAGAACAGTATTGGTATCATAGGGGTACCATCAATAGGATGTATTGCAGAGAAGAGATGGTAGTACGATAGCAGAGAAGCATTTTCCACTCATTCTTGTAAAAAGTCTGTGCAGATCGCCAGTCGGAGTTTAGATGAGGAACATTTGACATGCATCTTTGCTGAGGGCTATTCCAGAAAAAAAGGTATGGGGGGGGCGGATGGGCGAGTTTTTTACTAGCCACCACCCATAGAAATGAATTTACTGCTATAACAAGGGCCCACAGAATTCAATTATCTAGGCATCCCACCACCCATAGAAAACCGCCCCCCAAAAAAAACAGTTGGCCTCCTACCATGGTCGTCGTTGTTGTTGTTTATGGAGATCACTTCCCGGGAAAATATTTTTAATTTTTTCATGGTTCGCACGGGTCCATAAAAGTTTGTAAAAGTGTTTAATTTTTATATTGAAAATTCAAGGCCTTGAAAGTTAGAATTTTTTCCCGTACGTCCTTGAAAGTGCTTGAATTTTACTGTAATGGGTAAGTATGGTTGGCAGTCCAGCAAAATGGAATAAAAACTCCACCGACGATCGTTGTTTCTGTCTCCTGTTGTGTTTCCACTTTCCATCTGTCGCTCCTGTACATATTCTCTGGCCTACAATAGTATATTGCAGAGGTCTATTTATAGCGCTGTTGCCTGAGATACATGTACACGTGATCCACTGGCAGATCTGACGAGTGTAACTTCACCAGGAACGGCACGTCGGACAGCTGTTGTTTTTTCAGTGACAATTTGTTTGAGGCTAATCTGTTCTGTGATATCAAAAATTGAAAACGTCTGGAAAGTGCAAATTTAACGATGAATGGCTGACTTTGCCAGATTTTAAAGACTGGATAAAAAGAGCTGACGTGAACAAGGCAGCAACTGAAGTGGAAATCGGAATAGAAATACATACGGTTTCTAATAAACCAAATTTCTTTTGCAATAAAATAACGTAATTGAGGTGAGTTTTTTTTAAAAGTATTAGTGCAGATATTACGGAACTTCTGATCTGATTATTGACACAAAAGTTGAATGTCGGAAGAGACGCTTACATAAGATAGCCCGAGATTATAGGCCGTTTAATAAATGGAATAGGCCTACATTTATTCTACTATATTTTCAAATGAAGCATAGATACATTTGAAACAGATCGATCCAATTTTCAGATTTAATAATTAAAACGTAAATCGTGGATTGATGCAGATCATGTTAGGCCAAAATATACTTGAATAAAACTGGGTAAACAGGTGAGTGTATGGCCAATAAATGACAACAGCTGCAGTCGAGCCATATTTCAAGCCAACGATGAGAGAGAGGTAAAAGGGAATTCTTTTTCAGGTTTGAAACGTTTTTATTTCCTACGCTGTAAAACTTACCTTCACATACCTTATTGCTATCGTGTTCCTACGCGATTGCCCCATTGTAAAACCTTACCACAGAACCAAAAGAAATAGTCCCTGTAATGCCCCAATGCCCATGCGCGAGTACCCAGAATCCTGTCTGTCTGACCACGTCACTTCCTTCTTTCCTCTACAATCGTAGCGGTCAGACGTAGTTCCATTGTGCTCCCGTAAAAGTTTCAAGATCTACATCTGTAATACCACGATATTCCTCACTTGTAACCTTGGATTACCTACGGAGATTTCCTGGGATATTACCTTGAGAGAGAAGAAGGAATATTACCAAATTCCTGGATTCGAGACCTACCTGGACTTCAAACATCGTCAGGGAGTATTGTCGAATCATAATAAAGATGGCGTCCGTGTTTTGTGTTGTATGTGGACGATCCAAACCCACGACGGATCCGCATTCAGCTTGTCCGCCGTGTAGAGGGGTCTGGTGTGATCAGTTTGCCAAATGTGCAGAATGCGAGCTGTGGACCGACGACGTATTCCAACAATATCTTGTCGGTTCATATGCCAGTGAAGTTTTGCCCCGCCTGGCTTCGATTGTGCCGAGAGCTTGGTCGACTCTCCGTCTCGCTCTCCTGTGAACGAGCCGGACGAGTCTGCCTCTCTTGATATGTCCGTTACGCATGATTTGAGAGTAACTCCATCTAGTAATTTGCCGAATGTAGTCAGTATTTCTCCTCCTCCATGTACTAATTCTGTTTCAGGGACCAAGGTGGGGGACAAAGATGGCGGCCGTCCCGTAGGTAAGTTACTGCACGGGACGACCTTGACCTTGACGGCCAACTTTGACCCCACCTCTGTGACGTCACTTCCGACTGAGGGTCCCCTGTTTCGGATTGTCAACCCGGAGACTGTGACTTCCGTGGTCAAGGACTCGTCACTTCCGGAGAATCTGTCTTCATCTCGGCGCAGCTCATCTATGTCTATACTACCTACGAAGATGTCAGCTGCTCCTGCGACCATAATATCACCTCGCCCAGTGCAGTCTACGGTGATTATTACGCCCGTTTCCGGTTTTGCTGCTTCTGGCCATTCCCTACTGAATGTTCCCAGACTGTCCAGGGCGCCTTTACAACAGCCGTTGTCAGCTCCCCCGCAGCTTTCTCAACTGGACCAGCGTCATCGCATGCCTGTCTCCAGTTATGACTTCCGGCCAACGGTAGCTCCGAGTATCTCGGATGCTTATATGCAACCATTGACTTCATACCTTCCGGTATCGTCTTACCTTCCGGTATCATCGTATCACATCGGAACTTCCGCTGCTGTTTCTGCGCATGCTCCGACGTCGTCTACTTCATCCTACTATAGGACTGCCTCTGCGTATGATGTTCCTGCCTATGCATCTGGTTATGGGGTTCCGGGTCATTCGTCGATGTATGGTACGAGAGTAACGTCATCGATGAACAGACTTCCGGTTACGTCATCGGTGTATAGCAGTCCGGCTTCCTATGCTGCACCGCCGTACTCTCCGCTTCCTGTATGCAGTGTAGTGTATAGGCCTACTTCATACCCTTCTGTGGCTTCTGTAGTCCGACCTGTTGATGTACCACGTCACGTGTTTCCTACTGCACGTATTCCTACACGACCGACTTCCGGTACATCGGGTGCTCACTTCCGTTCTCCTTCTCCTAGGCCTGTCAGATATGCTATGCCATATCATGCACCTATACCAAGACGACAAGTGAGGGTTGCTCACCCACATCTGCCTAGATACCCAGCTAGGCCGGCGATGTCCCAGTATGCGGCTGCTTCCGGTTCTGCCTTACTTCCTCCTTCTGATAGGCAGTGTCCTCCAGCAACATCTATTCCTGCCAACCTCTTTGATAGGTTTAATAGATTGTCTGCTGACTTCGCAGCCCTACAGCGTGACATGTTGATGCCTCCACCACCATCCCCTACACCACTTCCGGTGCCCGTGTGGGCTGGCTATCAACCTCGCCCCGTATCATCAAGGAGGCCGACTTCCGGTTCCTATCCTCAGCTACCACTTGATCTCTCGCAGGGTAGTAGACCTACACCTCCCTCGTTTGTGCCCAGGTTTACCCCTGTGAATCCCGGGACAGTGAATAACGCTGAGACGGAAGCGGAAGAACGGACTTCCTTGTTTGATGCTGATCCGGACCTCGCCGCGTCCAGTTACTCTGATACACTGGCTCGCCTGTATGAGTTGTTTCCGGATATGACTCCTCCGCCAATTGTAGATCCAGAAGGGTCACTGCGATGTCTGATCTCCGACAAGAGCCGTCACATCGCACGTCACTTCCGCCTTCTAGGGCCGTCTTTGAATGTGCTGAACGCATGCGGGACGCCTTCTCACTTCCTAAGACCCAAGATGAGAGGCAACGACAACAGGATTCTAGATCTCTTTTTAAGAAATCTACTGGTGTCTTCCCGCTGGAGCGACCCGTGTTCCGGTCATATTCAGTACACGGTTCACCTTGGCATGATCGAGAGCAGCAGTCCAGGAACCAGAACTCGATCAGTTTCTTGGAGTTACTCCGCCGAAGAAAGACATTTCTCTTTCTGTCCGTCAGATTTGTCTACTGGAGGACACTTCTAGACAGGAGGTAGCGATTACTTCCCATCTCGATTGGTTTCTTTACGCCATTCGCACGATCCTTAATCGTATACCTCAAACGTCGCCTTCCGGTTATGTATCTGTTCCGGTGGATGACGTCAACCTGATGGACTTCCTGACGGCAGCTGCGCGTGCAGACGCGGACTTGATGGCATCCTCAGTCTTCATGTCCGCTATGTTTGTACACTTAAGGCGTCTCGCACTGTTTTCGGCCCTGCCTACGTATACTCCGTCCAGTGTGAGATCGACCTTAAGGGAGCAGTCCCCCGCCTCAGGACTTCTGTTTGCCGGTGTA
>JAVTVY010018231.1:0-72945 GCA_036873755.1 Hanleya hanleyi
TATGACTGCCCACCCCAAATCAATGCAGT
Organism: Hanleya hanleyi; assembly: GCA_036873755.1. NCBI lineage: Eukaryota > Metazoa > Mollusca > Polyplacophora > Lepidopleurida > Hanleyidae > Hanleya > Hanleya hanleyi. The sequence continues at coordinate 30 of JAVTVY010018231.1, forward strand.
ATGGGTGGCCATCCCTAAGCCATTGTGGTCACCCTTAATCAATTATGGGTAGCCAACAAATGTGATCGATAAAAAAATGAAAATAGCTTTCCGAATACCTGTGGGGTTTTTTTCTCTCCACCAGCCAACCACTGTCAATCTATCCAACAGAATGAGTGCGTACACTGTGGTTCGCTCCACACCCGATATAAACCTAGCTCCTATCTTGCCTGGGTTATATTATTATGCTCTTTAAAATGCACAATATGAGGTCACCTATCACCCACTGTAAACAAGGGAATTCCACTTATCATGGCCCAGCTGGCCTATTGACTGTCGGTGGAGCCTTGGATATTGCATACATGTATGCAGATACAAGTACGCAGATGGCTGGACAGGACGGGTCTATTTCAATTTATACTATTTATCAGTAATACAATGACGTTTCATGAATTGAAAATAAATATCTGGAAATAAAAAACTGAAATAGAGCTACGACGTTTAGATTTGTTTCGTGGTGTGAACCTTCGATTTTGAGGCGTCGCTAGCCTGGATGATTGACATATCGCAAGAACTGCAATTCCACTAGTTAGAATTAACACGACAAATACCAATTTGTACATGATTACATATATTATCGAGCTTTCGGAATGTACTTATTCCATCATCAGGATTTGGTTAAAACTGAAATTCCATACGGTGGTGTCATGTACGCCATTCACATTGTTTACGTCACGATAGTAATGTTATTCTCATTGGTTTCTTCGCGTTAGCAATGTTACTAACATTGCTCGTGAACGCATTGCTTCAAGAGTGTGTATATGAATGAACCAATCAAATCTTTCGAGCCGTGGGCAGGGTTCAGAAAACTGAATTTCATTGGTGACAAAAACGGACATAATACTGTCCACTGTTTTTGCAAGATGTCGCCCGCCCTTGTGACCAGTATCTAATTCAAACTCTTTTCAGACAGATATTTCTCTTCATTTCCCCTGAAAATTACATTATGAAACTGGGGATGGAACCCGTCTAATATATGTCATTATGTAATTACCTTTGAAATTTATCGGAAGTGACGTCATCTCCGCTTCATTCAAACGCCGCCAGCGCAACAGCAAACGACACCGCCACCCGACCCCAATCCAATGTAGGGATTTACCTTTTACATACTATATACATGTGATGATAATATATTGTATAGATATTTGAAAAGCTCCAGCAAATGACTATGTTATCAGGATGTGGGCTTGTTGGGAGGGGATTTAGCCAAAAGGCGAGCCAGCTAAATATCGTATAAAAGTGCGTGAGGGAAGCTTGAGCTCGTGAGCGCAACTTGCTTATCACAAGTTTGTAAACCAAACGACATTTCTATGGCAAGCCAAAGTGCTTTTTATTCGAGAATTTCCGATATCGGAAATTGAATTCCCGATATCGGAATTAAAATTTCCGATAACGGAATTAAAATTTCCGATATCGGATATTCATGACCTTCAATTTCCGATATCGGAAATTGAATTCTCGATATCGGAAATTGCAATTCCCGATATCGGAAATTAGAATTTTCGATATCGGAAATTGAATTTCCGATATCGGGAATTCGGGGAGAATTCCCGATATCGGAAATTCAATTCCCGATATCGGAAATTCAATTCCCGTTATCGGAAATTCAATTTCCGATATCGGAAATGCAATTTCCGATATCGGGAATTGTCAGCGAATTCCCGATATCGGAAATTGCAACTCTAGGGTGCACTCCACACTTGCCACGGTTTCTTACAAAGTGGTGTCTCCCTAAGTTTATAATAGGGAAGTATCACCCTGCTGGACATAACCATCTCTCCAAATGAGGATATAATAATTGCTTGTTGATCGCACCCACTCGCCTCTACAGAGTTAATCGTGTCCGGAAGTGAATATCTGGCGGACCAAAATGCGCACTTTTTCGGGAAGCGAAAATGATGATTCCTTCATAGCCATAACATTTTACAAAAAGACGAGTAGGTCGACCCCCGTTTTTTTCGCCATTTTAAATTATCCTTTGGACGGGAAACACTTGAACATACATAAAAAGAAAATCATTTCATACGTTTTCGCTGGGTTGCGGGTAGAATTTGACACATTTTCATATATTTTATGGAGTTTTCCAGAAAATGTGAAGAAGGGTTACGGAGGATTGTACGTGTTTCCTTTTCAATTTCAATAGCTCACAAGTCTCCTGAAATAAGGGCACTAGTGTGCCCATTTAGAAAATATATACTTTTACAAGGTTTTTGTTAAAGATTTTACATCTATTTATGGCCGAAGATCCTGCCTGTTTCTAGCCGCACATCATTTAGGTGTGGAATGCACCCCTAGGTTTTGTAAAGCTTCCAGCTTTCATTTCCGATATCGGAAATTCGGTGACAATTTTCGATATGGGAAATTCTATTTCCGATATCGAAAATTGAATTCCCGATATCGGAAATTGAATTCCCGATATGGGAAATTCTATTTCCGATATCGAAAATTGTCACTGAATTTCCGATATCGGAAATTCTAATTCCCGATATCGGAAATTCAACTTCCGATATCGGGAATTGCAATTTCCGATATCGGAAATTAGAATTTCTGATATCGGGAATTGAATTCCCGATATCGGAAATTCGGAATAAAAAGCGCTTTGGCTTGCCATACATTTCCTTCAAAAACATTTGAAACTTTCTCTTCATACAATTTGTACAACGTCTATGTACAATATTTTGCCTAAGTACCCGTAGTCATGGTACCGGTATATAGGCATGCGCCATTCATAAACCCGGATAATTACTCGTCGGAGTAAACTGTCGCGATGAAAGTTCGACATAAACGGCGTCAACCCGTTTAATTTTGGGTTTAATTTCTTCTGTCTGCAAGCTATTTTATTACATATACATATACAAACTCATACGGTACTGGATATTAGAAAGGGAAAATGTCGATCAGATTGATGGTTCTGTGCGAGAGAGAGTTGTTGTTGTTGTTCGAGAGAGACCTTGCGTCCAAGGTCAAGGTCTCCGAAAGCAGGCACAACCACTTATCAAAGGTCGTACTTTCAGAGCGTTTTCCTCAGAAATTTCTGTTACATTACTTGGATGTGACTACATGAATCGATAGCAAGCGTCAGATCCGGCAATCGGTAATCAGCTGTCGTTCACAAAAAATCCGTGTCAATACCCTATCATTGCCTTTTTAGTACGCTTTCATTATACGCGATTAACTATCATATATATGGCCTGGTAATATTAATAAAAAGTTGAATTTTTCGGATCAAATGGTGGAATTTCCGGTCGAGCCGTGATGCAAGATCTATCAATGTGGGGGTGATCAGTATATTTCTCTACCAAGGTGATAATATAATATATACAATGATCGTCGATATCAAGATGTTGATTTCTAAGATAAATGGCGCCTTCGTACATACTAACCGAATAATAATTTATCCACGAGGAACACGCAGTTGTGCCATACTGACCGGAAATTTAGGAACTCAGTTTTGGTGGTCATCCATAATAGTTCTTTCCTGGATGGACAACTCTGCTAAATAGTCATAAAAACGGTGTTCGTTCAAAGCGTGTGAAATTTTATTTATTCATATCAAGCCCTGGGCCATTATATAATGGCATTGGCCCCGCATACTTTCAACGCTGTCTCCGGAACGATAAAAAATTGAGAGGTGACACTCCGTGACTATTTATTTTATTATATTTTAGTCATTTTAAGCCTATTTACATAACCACCTGAGCAGAGGATCATGGGTAAATTCAAGACGGCGGGCACGAGTGATACAAGAAAAGTGATGTTTCGTCATTTCTCTTTGAAACCCCTGCTTTTCCCGAGGAAATGTGAGCAAAAACTATTCTATTTCACAACAGATTAATATTTACAATCATGCAGTTTTTAGGGAAAACTACAAAATAATTTTTTTTAAAAATCTGACCAAAACAAAATCGAAAAATCTGACAGAAAAATCGACCAAAAAATGTCCTTTTTGAAAATGACGTCACTGTGATATTTTATGGGTATAGTGTTGTAATTTTCAGCCCCCTATCTCAATAAGGAAAATAATTAGTGGAGCAGGGGGTACCCCCCTCCCCCCGGCCTGGACAGGTCCCAAAAAGTCCAGGACAGATAAGATTAAGGTGCACTCAAATAATCCATTATGATTATTTATCCTCATAAATTCATCAGCAGGATATTTATGAATGTGAACACAAGCTTCCTTATGTCCGCTCTCTCTCTTGGGTCACCCAAAGAGGAAGGATATAAGGAATGTGGAGCAACATTATCTATAGATCAGAACATTTCTGACTACTCGGCAAGCCTGCCTCAAAGCTACTCCGTAACATGGAGCAGAATCTACTTGAAATATATATATTAAAAATACATAAGAATTTTTTTCTTGAAATTGCAAAGATAATTCATGCCGACGTCGACCCTTCAGATGTGAGCTACTTTATCTTAACCGAGAAGTTGGGTTTAGTGGGTAGATGTTTTTCTTTCGACATGTTATACTTTTCGTAAGTTCATGAACTGCCTATTAAATACGAATATATATATGGCTTATTTGTGCACACTGACAAACTAGTGCAATCATAAAAAGTGAACAGGGATGTATCACGTATGTTTTGGTCATTGTGTATGAATTCATTATATATCATTCGTGGAAAGCGCCTTGACCTACATTCAACTCTTAAAAACATGATTATCCGTCTATGTCTCGCCACCCTTAGTATAGCACTGTATCATTAATTAGCAGCCCACATCATGTCTCTGGCCTATTTACCCATGCAGAATAGGTCAACAAATTCATGTAGTATCGAGATTAGGCCATTTGGTCTGTGGGATTATAAGACTTTTGTCAGTACACCGGCATCTTTTCCTTCACCTTTATATTTTGCGTTTAACTTGATACCAGATTTCCGAAGCAGACAGAAAAATCTGCCCTGATGCCGTGTACGAAATTTGGGGACGAGAAATTCTAAACAGAAACTCCAGCTGACTATCGTTTCATACATCTTACTAATAAAACACCGATCCTGTGTGTTTGGTTGTTTCTAAATTGCGGCTACAGTTTTAGTCGTCCTGGTCCTGTGGCACATATTATATATCACCCATGATAAAATTGGCTGGTTTGAAGTGATGGTCATTGCATTTTACTATCATTATATGAATCTAAATGAGTGCACGTAGCATCCGATTCAGGTTGGATTTCACAGCTACATCATAATATCAGTACATGTCGTAAAACGTTTAAATGTTTCGGGAATGGATGGATGGATGTACTTGGGCACTCCATCACACCGCGATAGGCACTGGTCGTGCGACCACGCCGTACAACCCGTTTCCTTCAATCCGCCAACACATGATACCTCTTATGAATGTCACATAGACACCTAGTCAAGTACCAAGACTCTAATCTATTATCAGTCATGCCGCGTGATCTTCCATGTGTCAACGAGGTAGATAAACAACGTCGGAAACAGACCAGAAAACTACATTCACTCGCCCCAAATCGCCACTATCGTACACAGTCAGAAAAATGGTGTTAATTAACACTAAAAATTGTTGACTTCAACACCAAAAAACAGTGTTGAGTTAGGACCTACACCATATTGCCCCAACACCATTTATTGGTGTTAGTTAACACCGTTATTTGGTGTTAGTTAACACCGTTATTCGGTGTTGAGTCAGCATCCGCACTCATCGGTCAACACTAAAAAATGGTGTTGAGCCGGTTTCAACACCATTTATTGGTGTTAGTTAACACTGTTAATTGGTGTTGAGCCAGCATCAGCACTTGTCAGTCAACACTAAAAAATGGTGTTGAGCCAGCTTCAACACCATGTATTGGTGTTAGTTAACACTGTTAATTGATGTTGAGCTGGTGTTAGTTAACACTTAGTTAACATCTGCATATTAATAGAGCCTGCACCAATTTATGGTAGGTGGGCACGTACGGTATAGGTGTCTCATTCGATATATTAAAGTTGAATGCATCTGCATAATGTCAGAGCCTGCACCAATTTATGGTAGGTGGGCATGCACCGTCTAGGTGATTTCGTTCAGTATTCACTTTATAGGTGAACAGAACCATTCAACGCCGGATAGGTCTTTTCGTTCAGTATTCACTTTATAGGTGAAGGAACTGATCAACGCACCGTTTAGGTGTGGAAAATCAACATACGCTTTATAGGCGATGAGATTTGTTTCTTTCCTTTGTCCGACGTTATAACTGTCAGCTATGCTGGTTTTGGAATACTCTGGGCCAGCCAGCCAGCCCGGCATTGTCTTATATAAGGATAGATGCGGGGCGCGCGGACCTCGGCGGAAGCACTAGAGAGAGAATCGTAAAATCCGTCCGTCATTTGCAAATTTGTGTTTCTTTTTCCAATGAAAAGTTGAAAAGCTGGCAGTAAAGCGCACTGTGCGTCGCAATAAACCGGCAAAATACGTACAAGTAAGTTTACTCTATACGTATACGGCAATTATGACTGGAAAATTCCAACTTCTTGGTCTACTTGCTTGGTATAAAGTAATTTTTCAAACAAATTCATATTGCATTGATATGACGTCACAGGTTCCATAGCAAAATTTGGAATCCAATGGAAATCACTTGATAGTATGTGTAATATACATCGTTTTAATCATCTCCATTGATAAACTTGATCGACATCTTTACTTCTTTCAATACAATTTCGCCATTTTCGCTGCATTTCTGGACTTCTAGTGTCGAGCGCCTGCATGGTTGGGTGGCTGATCTGTCTCCATTTATCAGAATATAGAACGAGCCAAATGCTCATATCATTATGTCTTGTTGGGCTAAAATCTCAAGAAAGATAATGAAATTCCCATGATGGGCAGCGTTCTCCTCTGTATATCTGTAAATCCAATTCGCTGGTCTACATTTCAATAGTCATATGTCCAAGCATCTAATCTCTCATTATTCTATCGAAGAAAATAGATTTTGTAGCTGAAATATAATACGGCCCATTTCTTCACGAATCCTCTGGTTCCGGGGTCCTTATGTGGTAAAGAATGGCAAATATCATCTTCATATGATGCAGCGGTATATACTTGAGGACGCGGTTTCCGATATCCTCCATCTGATTGTTCCGTATTGATTGGAAGTATCCATCATTACTGAACCATATATGCATCTGTTAGATATGCGTGTTTACGCATTATATTAGTTTGATGTAGGTTTTTTCTGAGCACAGTAACCTATACCATCCGCAGCTGTGTTGAGCGCAGACCGGGCACCGTAATTCTGTAGGTGTGTTTACGGTCAATTACTTACCACTGAGGCTGGACTTCTTTTGGACTCTGGGTTATCTGGGTTAATGTTTTTTGTTTAGGCTGGACTTAGAATAATTTTGACTTCTTTTGGACTCTGAACATTTTCTGGGTTAATGCTTTTTGTTTAGGCTGGCAATTCAAATTGCATTTTTCTTAAATTTTGAAATTTTGATATTGAAGTAAATTCAAATATCAATTTGTAGTTGGCAACATTCTTATTGGCGTAAAACAAAACGGAGAGCCTGCCGGGTTTCACATAACCCTTGTTTTTTTTCAATGTTGGAATTTTAACACCATTCTCTTAACACCGCTTTTGGCGTTGAACTGGCGTCGAAACATCCCCTTTTCTTAACACTGTTTTTTGGTGTTGAACTGGTCTCAACACCATTTTTCAGTGTTAGATTTTCAACACCATTCTTTCAACACCGTTTTTTGGTGTTGAACTGGTCTCGACAACATTTTTCAGTGTTGGATTGGGTCAACACCATTTTCTCAACACCGTTTTTTGGTGTTGAACTGGCCTCAACACCACATTTTGGTGTTGAATTATGTCAACACCGTTTCTCAACACCACTCATTGGTGTTGAACTGGCCTCAACACTAAAAAATGGTGTTGGGCCAACACCGTTTTTCTGGCTGTGTAACATATGGTTCTATCGGTTTAGAATGCCACCAATATTAGAAGTTACAAACACTTACTTGCACTCGAAATGCGGGAGAGAACAGAATGTATCCAGACCCACGATCACGGCTGCCATGTCATTTTCTTGTCTTCGCAAGTTCGCTGACAAGGTACGAGTCTTTTCACACAAGGACAAAATGCGATCCCGTTAAATTGCAAGACAAGGGGTGCACTCCAGAGATTCTACGTTTCGGCAAGGAATAGACCATTGGTCCCATCCTCCCCACAGCGCATGCTCCATTTCGCAGGCTCAGTTACCATCGCAGGCTCAGTTGACCTTTACTACGTTGCTATGACGTATAGGGGAAAACCAACGAACGCACGGTTCAGTTTGAATCCGGCCGAACAACTCCTTCAGTGTTGCGCATGAGCGAACTACATTTCATATGCTCTGTCCAGATAAACAGGGGGACTTATCTCCAGATAATTCTTTTTAACGCTAGGTCAACAGAGGTATTATGCAGACTTGAAAAGTAATCGAAATGTTCGGTAAACATCTAGTTTACTATATATGATGTCACTTCCGGCGATGTACGCGAAGGCCCCGAATCCGGTCCAAAAATCCCCCAGCGAGGTGGTTGCATGGGTCCGCTTTTCGGTCACCATTGGCTACGAAACTGTGGAGGCCAACCAAGACTCGCTACAAGACTCGTACCTTGTCAGCGAACTTGAGAAGACAAGAAAATGACATGGCAGCCGTGATCGTGGGTCTGGATACATTCTGTTCTCTGCCGCATTTCGAGTGCAAGTAAGTGTTTGTAACTTCTAATATTGGTGGCATTCTAAACCGATAGAACCATATACGATAGTGGCGATTTGGGGCGAGTGAATGTAATTTTCTGGTCTGTTTCCGACGTTGTTTATCTACTTCGTTGACATATGGAAGATCACGCGGCATGACTCTGATAATAGATCAGAGTCTTGGTACTTGACTAATAGACACCATGTAATCCTCAGATTCTTCTTGAACGATATACCTTCTTCACACTCAACACAACCTTATACTCCTCTTTTCTCATAACTGCAGACGGAAATATCACATAATATTCCCATCTGTCAAGCCCCTTCTTTCTCTCTTATCGGACCGATTCTGGCAGCAACTCCTGCCAATTATCACCAAGAGCAAGAGATCAATCCAAGATGGCCACTAAACCGTTCAGTCAGCAGACCGTGGCCTTCCCCATATATTGCAGTGGCCTAGAATAAAGCAGGTGTTCGCTCTAGTTGGATTTTTCCCTTCCGCGTTGCTCTCGGTTTGTCTATTGTCTCGTTCCAAGCCGGTCGGTATATTGTGACGTAATGCTCAGGTATTCCCCAACTCTTTTTCAGTCCAGCGAGACCAGTCTAATGGGAATTTCTGATTCATGATCTATCATATTGTAACTGCTGTGGACCAGGGAACCTAACAGGCCTTGCTATAAGACAAGTTTTAGATTATTACTTTTCCGTTCATAGTTACAACTTCTATCTTTCCGCTGCCCTCGGAGGAAAACTCCAACGAAGGTGGGGTTCCCGGGTGTGAAAATTAACATGACACAGGCATCCAATCAACATGGCCAGGAGTAATCCTTGTTTAATTCTAAGTACTTTTCTAACAGCAACATCGAATTGACAGACCAACTCACCCAACACTGCGGCTTGTCCCCTCATAAGGCAAATATTTCTACTACAACATGCCTCACGTTGATGAGACAAACCCTGCTATACATGCAATTGGATGGACGGAGGGATGTACTTGGGAACTTGTAGTGCGAACACGACGTCCAATTAGGTTGACAAATACTGCAGTATTTTGTTACCATGGTTACAGTCTGTGGCGCCCATCTCCCCAACAGTTACAGCTCAAGAAAGTAACGTTTCCCCAATTGCAATTTTAAGCCTTTTTATCATATACAGCAATAGCCACCCACTATAATAAAGTGAACATACGATTGTGTTATGAAAGGCCTTTAACTTATGTTGGAAACTGTTGAAGCTTTTGAATCTGAAGTTGGTTCGTCAAATTTGGATTAAACACAAAAGAGGCGTGTAAAATCTTTCTCCGCTGTAGCTGACGCATGCGTACAGCCGCAGAGCGCGTTCATCGATCCGTGACGTGTGAATGCTACAGTATTAAAGGTCGTCAAGCATGACGAGTCAGCTGCGCACAGCTCGGCTAGCTGGGCCAGTTGAAGCTGCAAACCGTGAGTTATCTCCCCTTACTAAAAGCAGTTATCTGCGCATAATTTTTACCGCTATAGTTCGGAATAAATGAAGTTGCTACAATTACATAAATCATTACCTTGGTTTAGTACCAGTCATATTCTTGTGCTATATGCATATCATTAGAAAAATAATATTCGAATAGTCTATTTGAATATTTGATACTCTTTCCCGATTATACATCCCCTTAAGAAAAAATAGTCCCTTAAGCAAAAAGTACACCATAGTGAAACTGTGGTGAATTGCGGAAGATTGTACACCACAATTTGGCTATGGTTTATTACAGTAACGTATTCCAACAATAAATAACACGTCATGCAAAAATTTGCACATATTTACAGTATATTTACTCATTCATATCTAATAATGACAACTGCGAGTTGTAATGCAAATCAACGTTTTACATACCCAATTGAGTAAAGTTTATGAAGTGAAAAAACATATATATAAAGCACTTTTTCAAGGCAAGCTGTGTTAAGAATTCTGAGGAAGATAAGTATGTAGTGTAATAGTAAAAAGGAACTAATTCACCGATTCAGCCTGTCGGGCAATGTTCGTACTCCGAATGTATCGGACTATGGGACAACCTAGCCCTACGATTGGTTGATATTCAGATAAAGTACTAGTGCTTGAATATCGGTGAGGGAGTCCAAAATATTGTCTGTAAATATCACTCAATTATCGCGCGCTGTCAATATTTACGGCCAGTTGAATTCCAGTATTGTCTTCAACGCGGAACTAGTAAAATCGGGCACCTCCGGTTGGCCTTGCTTCACTAAAATTGATACCGGATAACATGTTTTGATACAGTCTAAGTGATCACTTACCTATTGTGACGACACCTAATGAATTATTGGTCTGGTTTCAGTAAAGTAGAGTTCTTTTAATGAAATCATGCCATTTAACATTACGAGGGATATGGAAAATAATTACTTCCTTCTAACCTGTATCTATATTGGTGTTTAGCCATTATTTTCCGATTATATATGTTCGACTGCAGGTTTCGTGTGGACCATTCAGCGTAGAAGCAGACGTGCTGTTTTCAAACATGCACGAATGACCTGAGGCTCTTTCGGGGGTCCCGGCTGTTGAGTTGGAAACACCTTTAAAGTACGACCATGCTCTTTGGACTCCAAGAAGTGATATTTAACGCATCAAATTCTCTCTGTGTCGGGGGCTCAAGATGAGAGATAGCGCTAAATCTTTCTGTCATATAAATATCTTAAAATATCCCGAAACGATCTCTTATCTATCAGATCTCCATGAATGGGGAATTAAGCGATAATTCGCCTTTTGTCCTAAAGACGGAACATTTTACTATATGGGAGAATTTTTAGCCGGTCCCGATTTTTCGGTGGAGTTACAACCAATTAAACGGCCACAGCAATTTCCCATGAATTTCCCCATAAAATTGAACAACTTTTAACCTTTCCTTTTTGCTGTCTCAGAACGAGACGGTTTTAGTTAAAAATTACAATGTTGATGTATTTATGTAGATTCAGTTTCTTGATGAGAGGAGGTGCATACCGGTTTTCTCGAATTATCGGACTATACGACAGGCTAGCCCTACGATTGTTTGATATTCAAATAAAGTGTCTATTTTAATTAGTCGTCTACTTTGGAGCTTGTCAAAAATCAGTAGATAACTATGCATATATTTTCTTTCTTTGCATCGTGTAGAACAAACTGAACTCTACAAAAGGACTACCATTTCTCCGTGATATCGATAATATATCACGCTTGAAATAACTTTGTAATTCTCTCCATATAAAACTCCAGCACAGTTGTTTCATGTACTGGGACTCAATTACATATAGGGAGCCGTAATAATGTATTCGGGTTGTCTAGCACAGAGGTCAACAATGCCGTGTACGGTCATAGAGGTCTGTGTGGTTTATCATTCGACAATTTCACTGGGCATGGGATGTAAGCGACACTCCCACGGACCGCCTTTTATTACTGAATACGGAATCAGTGACCTTTGTACCCGTGATCATGAATACATTATGACGTCTCCCTATGTAATTGAGGCTCGGAACATGAAACATCTGTACTGGAGTTTTATATGGAGAGAATTCCAAAGTTATTTCAAGCGTGATATAATATCGATATCACAGAGTACGTAATGGCGGTCATTTCGTAGAGTTCAGTTTGTTCTACACGATGCAAAAAAGAAAATTTATGCAGGGTTAACTACTTATTTTCGTCAAGCTCCAAAGTAGACGACTAATTAAAATGGACAGACTTTAGTGGTAGAATATCGCTGACTGAGTCCAAAATATTGTCTGTAAATTTCACGCAATTCCTCTGTGTAATTAACGCGCGCTGGCAATATTTACGGTCAGTTGAATTCCAGTATTGTCTTTAACGCGGAACTCATAAAATCAGCCACACCCGGTTGGACTTGCTTCATTGAAATTGGCACTGGATAGCATAATGTTTTGATGCCGTCTAAGTGAGCACTGACCTATTGTGATGAAACAAGATGAGATGTAAAACTGAGATGCTATAAAAAGAGTTTTGATGTTTCAGGAGTTCATTTATGGAACTCCCAGTCAGATAATTTCAGCAACGATAATTTAATTTCTTTAAAGGAAATGTGAAGAAACACTTGTTAAACACGGATTAACAGTTTTAAATGCATGTTTTAATCTTTGCCTTTTACTATCTTATGACTCGATGTCTACTTTATAGATGAACATAAATGCATGTGATGAGATACTCTCCAGGTTTTTACATATTTTTGGAATGATCATTTATTATGATAACTTACAAATATTTTAAGTTGTTTTTATTGTATGATGATTAATTTGCATGTGTTTCCTCGTATCATATATATAGTATATCGTCAAATGTATTTCATGTTGGGCCTATCAAAAACAGTTTTTTAGTCAAGTTTAGTTGAGTAGAGTAATGTTTTCTTACTTACCTTCTTACTTAGTAATAACAAATGATCAAGTGACCATATCATATATCTTTTTGACTGTTTATTTTCCGGTCAAAATGATAAGGTTCAAATCACAAGCGTCGGGTCCGTCATTCATAATTCAGCCGTCGTCCATTAGAGAATATCCGCGTCCATAATCCAAAGACCTATTCCATATTCCATACAACAGTATCAGCACCAAATTCAAAAAGTCAATCATAGTATACATAAATATAGGCTTGTTTCCTGCAAGAGAGAAGCGGTCAACAGTTTTCAATGATGCCGGCAAGACATCATGATGTTCCAAAAATATCAAATCCGTATCGCTGATCAGTATTCTTAATCCATAATATTCGTCGTAAAAAGTCGTCATCTAAAGAATGATGTATCTCAGTCACGCTTTGATTGTGACTGTTCATATGAGTACCATGAGGATCTTGAAGTACATGGGTTCATACGGCCCCTAGGCCCGGGTTAAGCGGAATTAGACACAAGTTACGAAACGTAACGCCATAGATCTTGCACGCTACGCTCGTATTTTGCTATCAGCATGCGATATGTATCACCAAATTTGAGAAACTTTGAGTGGAGGCGCTTTGTGGTGTAGCCCTGTTTTATAAGTTTCTGCAACAATGTTTTGTGACGTTGATTACAATCGTCACATTTAACACTAGGCGTGATATGTAGACGCCATATGCAGGTCCCACTGGAATATTACTGTCCAGAAAGGGATAGTTTACGATGTCGAAATTGTAATCATCTCTTTTGTCATACAGTCGACGAGAGAGAAGGCCCGCTTCATTTTTATAGAGATATAGGTCTAAATGTGATGTGCCCGTAGGGTTATCTGTAGTTTCCTTCAAATCCAGTGAAGGTGGATATATATCCTTCACTGCGTCATTTATATAGCGATAATCCACAGCGAGAAGATCGTCTATATAGCGTTTGGTGGACACCAAGGACACCGAAACCGCAGTGTCCTTGAGATCAGCTGTACGGGGATGAAGGATGTTATTAAACTTGGGTGAAATTAAACCGTACACACAATTTAAACACATTCTCATAGAATATGATGAATTACATCAAAATGGCGTCCACTTGAGGTCATCTGCAAATCATGGGTTTTATTTTAATCAAGGCATTATTCTTAGCGCATTGTGCAGATTTATATAAAAAGCAAAGGGTCTCTGATCATAGCCTATCACCTTAAATCCATTATAAATCTATTTGCATATCCCCGAGATTAAGATAGGATCGTCAAATTCAAAATGGCGTCCATGTGGGTTCATCTGAAAATGATACGGTTCCTGTTGATCGTATAATTCGAAGCGAGCTGTGCAAATGTTTAAAAACAAAATCGAGTCTCTTATCATATAATTAACACCTTACACCGAATTTAATTCCACTTGCATATCCGATATGATGGTCAAATTCAAAATGACGTCCATCTGGGGTCATCTGAAAATCCCACTTTATCGTGTAGCTCGTATAATGCGAAGCATTATATGATAGATAGAATGACGGCCAAGATGAGTGATAGATAACTCCATCATGTTCATTGCTTCTTGCGTTTTGCGTCAGGCTATCAATAGGCTCCATGCTCAAGCTAAAGCCAGTATATTATTGGGACCACTGCCTCTGTGTATACGTAATTGTTTTTCACACTGTTTGTGATATCCTGTAATTTCACCCTAAGAATGGAGAATATAGTCTACAAATTTCTACAAACTAATCTAAATGACAGACTGATGAACGAAACACTGACTGGACATGTTCACCAAATCCACTGCAATTATTGCCGAGGAAGTGTTGCCCTAGAATGAAGTGATTATATCATGAGTTTTGTCATCTGCTCGATGTGTTTGGCTATGTATTAATCGCGGTTGTCGTGGTACGTAAAACAATTCCCATAAAATTGAGGTTATTGCGACATTATAAGCCAGCAGTGTCCTACCGACTGGAGGGTCGATAAACACGGTTAGGACAATAGAATAAAGGTTAGAAATGATATACATACCATTGCGTCATGATTATTGTGGCACATGCGAGCTATATGTATACCCGTACAAATCCAATGCGTCCTTCGCTTCTGGTCCTTTCCAATCAATTCAAATATGTCCATCTGTTTGAGTATTCATTCTCAAGGTATGAATAATACTAGAGAAGTTGAGTACGAAAGTCCAGAGAACCTACTTCCGACGTCTGAGTTGGGACTTCTGAATTCGTGAGTTCGGAGTTCGGATTTCGGATTTCGGACTCTATAGTTATTCTAATCATTTGTAATAAATTAAAGGTCTCATGACCCTTTCAAAGCATCTGATCTAAACTGTACTCGACGTTTGATGGTACATGAGTAGTGTAGAATAATTCGACTAAATATAGAACGTGGTAGCCCGACCAGAACACGATAGCCCGAGGATAAAGCATATATTATTGGACCGCCTGAAATGACTGACAATAAAACCCCCACGTAAATGAAAGGACAGAGCTGAAAATAATATCCCTCATTCTAAGAAATATACTGATAAGAATTCTCTTCCCTGGCGCACACTAAAATGTAAAATAGCAACCACAGCCAGAAAAAAGTGCGCAAAGGGAATACGCCACTGGAAACTGATCATGCAGAATATAAGGACTTTAAGAGGACATTACATGTTAGTTTTTCTGGGTATTCCTGCATTTACCAGGTTTACCCCATGCTGAGGCGTTTATTTCATCAGACGTCCAGGATGCTCATCCAGTAGGGTAACATCAGATGAGTTATTTCTTTGAGCTAGTCTGTCATCACAGCTCCTGAGCTAGCGTATCTAATTCCGCTTAAGCCGATGCAGGGCAGTGTGATTCATATAGTCTCCACACAAACAGCTGCAATAAAAGCGCGGCTGAGATACTAATGCTAGGTACAAGATTCCACCGTATTCTCGGGTCTGAATGTGAGGTGCCGAGTATGAGGCGCCGTTTGTGACAATATTGTCAACGACAAATATATAGAGTTAAAACCAAAATATAAAGTCGCCGTTTGTGAAAATATTGTCAAACACATATATAGTTAAAACCTTTGTAAATATATATAAAACGAAATAAATAGGGCCTATATATAAAGTTATTTTTTTTTTATTTTTATAAATATTTTTTTAACATAAATAACGATAGGGAGTTAAGACGTTAAATGTAACGTAAATATATATATTTACGTTACATTTAGAACTTTATAAAGTACACGAACAAACTTAAAATTATAGAGTAGAATGTGTAGAGCGCGCGAGTGATACTGGTTAATCAAAACTGTAACTGGGTTCTGAAGCGAAACGATGACAGCGGTGAAAGCCACTCGCATGTCACAGATGTGGCGAATCAAACAGTAAGATCACGTACCTGAACATATATCAGTTCACTGCCATAGTGATTTAGTAAAGGCCTATTCCAATTTTCAACAATTACTGTTGTCATTTACAATCGTACTTCAGAGTTATTACATCAATTAGATATAAGTACATCTACTTATAAATCGACATAAGATATCCTAGCCTGTAGCCAATATCATAGCCTGTCCCTTTGATGTTCAATCCACGATTCCGCCGGCCAAGTCGCTGGTTGCTATTTGCTGCATAAAAACATCAACAGAAGTTGAAATAAAACATGCGCAATAACGATGTATTAATTATGCACAGCACAAAAAGGGGCTTGAGATGGTCGGGAACATGGAGGTCGCATTCCACAAATCCATACAGGGTCCCGGAACGAACGGCGTCGAAAAGCTGTGGCAGGGTCAAGAGTGGTCGGCGACTCAACGGGTACTCGCGCGCTTTAAGGAAGTCGCGTAAGTGTGGGAGGGTCTGGCACATGGTGTGAAATTCACACTCCCATAGTTCGATCAGATCGTACCCCAACTCTTTGACGTAATCTCCATTCTCCACCACTTCTGCTCGTAATTCTTCTGCTGATTTCCCACGTCGTTCGTTGAAGCGTCTAGCGCTGAAAAAACATTGGTGGCCGTGCCAGTAACACCCATAAAATTGAAATACGGTCGGTGTTCCTTGTACAAGGGCAAACCCATCGACGGGGAGTCGACGATCTCCTATGCGCTTCTCTGCATGTGGCGTTGGTCTGATGGCGTATATAAATTCCCCGTCGATCGGCTTCCCAATCCAACCACTGGTCGGCGAGATGTTTGTACGGCGTACGTTGAGGTGTGAAATGTTGACCGTCTGCCCACCAGCGCGTATAATGCCCGCTGGGCATGGGTTGGGCGAGCGACCACAGGTACAGGGAATTGGCGTCGAATCCAATGATTTTGGCACAGGGTTTCCCACCGGGAAGAGTCGTGACATCCTTCTCATGGTAGCGGTGAAAAATAAGGCTAGGTCCGCCGACGATGTTGTGTTTTAAACAATCGTACATGTCCTCATCTTTTTGTTGTATCAGCGAGAAGTAGGTAGGACACTCTTGGAAGAGATGGCGAAGCGCGAGACCCGGTAAACTCAAACACTCCTTGAAGATGTCGACGTGCATCTCGCGACTAATTGATGTGATAACTCTGAAGTACGATTGTAAATGACAACAGTAATTGTTGAAAATTGGAATAGGCCTTTACTAAATCACTATGGCAGTGAACTGATATATGTTCAGGTACGTGATCTTATTGTTTGATTCGCCACATCTGTGACATGCGAGTGGCTTTCACCGCTGTCATCGTTTCGCTTCAGAACCCAGTTACAGTTTTCATTAACCAGTATCACTCGCGCGCTCTACACATTCTACTCTATAATTTTAAGTTTGTTCGTGTACTTTATATTTACGTTACATTTAACGTCTTAACTTCCTACCGTTATTTATGTTAAAAAAATATTTATAAAAAAAAAAAAAAATAACTTTATATATAGGCCCTATTTATTTCGTTTTATATATATTTACAAAGGTTTTAACTATATATGTGTTTGACAATATTTTCACAAACGGCGACTTTATATTTTGGTTTCAACTCTATATATTTGTCGTTGACAATATTTTCACAAACGGCGACTTTATATTTTGGTTTCAACTCTATATATTTGTCGTTGACAATATTGTCACAAACGGCGCCTCATAGCCGAGGGATGCTTTCCTGTAGAGTCATATGGTTGCTTCTTAGTCGCCAGACGTCGTCAATTTTTCCCACCTCCTGCATATCACTTTTTGAAATAAAAAGATGAAAACTTGAATCTGTAGATCCAGATGATCATATTGACGATCCGTGGAACGTGGAGAACCTACACCTCAACACCTTAACACCTACACCTTAACACCTTACATCGAAGTTAAGTCCACTTGCATATCCGATATGATGGTCAAATTCAAAATTACTTCCATCTGGGGTCATCTGAAAATCCCACTGTATCATGTAGCTCGTGAAATGCGAAGCATTTTATGACATATAGAATGACGGCCAAGATGAGTGATAGATAACTCCATCATGTTCATTGCTTCTTGCGATATGCGTCAGGCTATCAATAGGCTTCATGCTCAAGCTAAAGCCAGTATATTATTGGGCATCCGACACATACGAGAATTCCGACAGGCACTATAGGCCACAAATCGCCATTGAAGCTTCTGGACCTAAGATTATAATCAGGACTTGACCTCCGGTGAACATTTATTGACCATTATACCAGACTGGAGCAGAAATGGTCTGTGGCTTATTTCAAAATGTTTCTATAATATTTGACTATCGAATATATCAAAACTATCCTATCAAATTTTAATCGGGAAAAAATCTGGGCCAGTTTGATTGGCCACCTCCGAAATTGTCGTAATGTGCCGGGCTGCATGGCCCTAATCCTGGCGGTCTTATCTCGAAAAAATGGCGGGGAATGTATGTTGATTTTTTGTATGTTTGAGCGGAAAGGCCAGGCTACCTGGTGAGGTGGGTCGGTCATTTGTGGCGGCGAGTATTAGCGAATATAGTTTTCTCAAGATGTGCTCTGCCAATTTACTACATATTAAGCAAGGCGATTATATTTAGTGGTTTGTGACCTACACTTAACTAGGCTACAAAATACTTGGAGAGCTACAACTCAACATGGTATTCTAAACTCTATCAATACCGCATGGCAGATAAAAGAAGTTCATCATTCCTGGAAAACATCAGTAATCGTTCCTATCGCAAAGTTGAATTACAACACATATAAGGGAAGTGGGAAGAGGTGCCGATATACTGGCAGAGCCACTTGACTTCACTGTAGTCTTCTGGTTAACCTATTCTAAAGCACATACCAAGAATCTAACGATTTGTGATATGTGTTGTATCTCGGGTACGCTTTTATTGTACCTGTTCATTTGGCAATTTGGATAACATGGCCATACGGCCCATAGCACCTGCATAAGGGGTATTAGATACAAATCTAGAGAGCTATGATGGAAATACTCTGACAACTCGTATATTGGTAATTGTTGAGCTGTGTCGCTGTGACAACTCGTACACTGGGGATTGGTGAGCTGTATCGTCGTCGAATGAAAATGACGGCATTTAACACAAAAGACTAGTCTGTAAGGCCCGATGTCGACCCAGCATCAACTTCCCACAATGCCAACATATATCAAAGAAGAAAAGGTCTGTACAGGGGGCGGGTCTCGGGGACGAAATGTCCACCAGCAGAATCTCGCCATATACAGGTAATAAATTACAACACATATAAGGGAAGTGGGAAGAGGTGCCGACATACTGACAGAGCCACATGACTTCACAGTATAGTCTACTGGTTAACCTATTCTAATGCACATACCAAGAATCTAACGATTCGTGATATGTGTTGTATCTCAGGTACGCTTTTATTGTACCTGTTCATGTAGCAACTTGACTGACATGACTACACGGCCCCTAGCACCGGCATAAGCGGTATTTGATGCAAATATAGAGAGCTATGATGAAAATGCTGTGACAACTCGTATATTGGTAATTGGTGAGCTATGTCGCTGTGACAACTCGTACACTGAGGATTGGTGAGCTGTATCGTCGTCAGGTGAAAATTACGACAAGTTAAGGAAAGAATGATAACAGATAGAAAACCGAGCAGAGAAAAACAATTTGCTACACCCGGCACAAAGTGGATTCAAGACAGACATAACACAATCGATCACCTACTTAGACTAAAAGCGCAGTACGAAAAGCTATCAACAAAAGGCGGTCTGTCATATGAATATTCTTGGACTTGGAAAAAGCTTCCGACCGTATCTGTGTCCTGCAAAAACGTCAATATATCAGCATGGCAGAATATTGCACTGGATTTGTCAATATTTCACGATCGCAAGATAAAGGCCGGTCAGGAGCTAAATTATCTTTCACACACTCTCGAAAATAGTGCGTTCCAATGCAGCGTCCCAGCCGAAGAGATACATACATCGCACCACCCTGAGGTTGAACAATCGCTTTTTGATGACGACGCAGCTATCTGGAAAAGCGGTCGTTGTATAAAAACAAATAATAATACACCTGATGGGCGAGTGGATGGAGATTCCAATTTTCGACCACAAACAACTCGCGTTATATTCTCATATATTCTATATTCTATATATTCTCGGAATGGTATTTGATCGCATACTTACATGGAAAGATCATACAGATAAACTGGTACTCAGATCGAACTCAAAACTACATGTAAATCTTATAGTGGAGCAATATCGTGCACAAAACTAGCCGAATTGTGCACTTCGAGGTAAAAGTATGAAACTTGGCATGATAGTAGCCAAAGATGTCCTGACCATTTTCTGATAAGGACCCACTCATTTTTTTTCCAATATGGCCGCCAAATTCAAGATGGCCGCCAATATAATGGTCAAATACAGCAATATGATAATAATACTGTTTGTTGTTTTAGTCTAGGTCATGAAACTTGCAGCGATGCTTGTTATTAATGCTCTAGTCCGTTTTCAAGAAAGATCTGTAAAATTATTTTCCAAGGTGGCCGCCAAATTCAAAATGGCGGCCATGATAATGGTCAAATTAGTGGTAAATCATCAAACAATGCGTAACGGGTTATGTCTGTATTGTGCACTTAATGTAATGTGCTGAAGCCAAGCAAATAATCCCTGCTACGAAAAGAAACTTTATCTTTTACGGTAAAATGACAGTCGTATTCAAGATCGCTGCCAAGCGAAACACATTTTAATAAGAAAAAAACAGTCCAAGGACCACTTTCTGGAACTTGGAGCAACGTCGGTCCTCAGAAACATAGTAAGAATTCAAGCTTTGGTCCTCATCTTATGGTTTATACGTGTACACACACGCCCGCACACACACACACGCACACACACACACACACACACACACGATTAAAGTGTGGACAGGCAGGAAGGCGATTGGTGGCGAAAACAACGTAGGGGAGTTCTTTTGTAGGGAAGGTTTATGAAAGTGGCGGTATACCGGAATTTTCGTCGAAACCGATTGTGCTAAAAATTGATCGCCAGCTAGCGCACTATCAAAGCAAACGTTCTGACTCTTTCAGCAGTCATTCGTTCAACCACTTACGCCACGATGTTCTCGTGTACCACTAGACTGGATGAGTCTCTATTTCATATGTACTATTTAATAATAATAAAATGATCTTTAATAAATATATACGTTTGATAAATAAATAAATAAATAAATAAATAAATAGAATGAAAAAAAAAAATTGAAAAAATTATTTTTAAAATAGAGACTGGACGATTTGATGGGTTTCGTCGTGTAAAGATTCCATCTGGAGGCGTGGTTAGTCTGGACGATTGACATGTTTTTACCTTCGGTCGCAACATTTGTATCAATTTCATTCTAACGCCATACTGTGACGTCTCGGCAGTAACGTCATTCCCATTGTTGAGGTCATGGTAGGAACGTCATTCTCATTGTTGACGTCACTTGAACGCATTGCTTCCAGCGTGCGTATATGAACGAACCAATCAAATCCTTTGAGTTGGGGGCGGGGTCAGAATACGGAGTTTTCATTGGTGACAAAAAATGCACAGTATATTGTGCATTTTTTCTTGCAAAGTTAGCTCCCTTGTGACTTTTCAAGATCCTGTTGGCGAGTATACATGTTCGATCTGCAGGAAGTCATTTAGTCGTAAGGATAATTTACGGTGACATCAACGGTCGTTCCATAAGGCACCCAGCCATGAATGCCAACATTGCGGTCGAGTCTTCCGACTCCAGTCAGTTGAGCCCCATCTACCCGAAAGACATCCAGTTTGTGTTCCATTTCGCGTTCCATCCATGACTTATACTAATACTTATTCTCATGGTCGGCTTCTGATTGAACAAGAGCAGTCTGAGATCAGCACAAATAACTTCTGATTTGACAAGAGCAGCCGACTATGCGGCCAAGACACGGACAATAACATAAGTGAATTGTGGACAATAACATAAGTGAATTGTAAACACACCCATAGCGGTTCCTCCAGCGTGGATGTGCTGTGATGGAGGGGATAATAAAATGATTGACCTGTAATCCTTGTTGTTGTTGTGCTCTTATTGGACTAACCAATCAGAATAGTACTTATCACGGACCCGTAGAGCTACGTATAAGCGCACATGTGTGACATCGCCTATAAAACACGTCCCTCTGGACCCCACACCCCCATTCCATCTGTTGCAGAGCCATGACGGAGACCCATCTCTATGCCACTCGCATTTTACAGCATGTGACCGTGGTTAACTCACTCATGGGTTACCGAACAGTGGTTCGGTCCATGATTGCAGGTGGTGACGACAACGAGGGGCGATGCCAGATCCTGGAAGCGTTCACAGAAGCGGTCCTCGACAAGAGTCGACTCGATGGCGAGGTGTGCTATCACCCACCACTACTGGACTATGAAAGCCATCCTTGTGGACCACGAGCGCTCACGCCGGAACCAGCGACGGCTCGAGGACCTCGCAATGGTCTTTGTTCTACTGACCTTGACGCTGTGGCTATGACAGTTCTGTCTTACAGCGACAGAAAAGAACGGCTCTTCAGAGCCTCCATGTCTTCCGAGAGACGGCTAAGCACGATGTTCACACACACACATATACACGCACTCACACACACACATACACACGCGTGCGCACGCACGCGCACTCACTCACTCACCATCGTTAGTGCGTCCATGCTTTAAGATGGGGGTTGGGCACGCCTCACGGGCAATTTGGAACACGGATGGTCCATCTCTACCCCAAACACCTTCCTTTACACTCCCAAAATGCCCACTATGGCTACTACTCCTACTGATGACATCACCAATGACGTCACAGATGACGTGGACATCCCTCAAGTCGTGGTCTACACAACAAGGACATCACAATGACACCTCGCACGACGCATTCGGACCAAGAATGGTCCTTCAATCGTTCAAACACACTCTCATGCACGCCCTGAATGACATATTGATGTTACTGCTGCCCAACTGAGCATGCGTAGCACAATGCGACGTCCAAAAAAACCATACCATTCGTTGTCTAAATGCAGAGAGCTACAGGATGACACAAAACACGGTCCATTCGGACCACGGATGGTCCATCTCTACCCCAAAAACCTCCCTTCACACCCCCAAAATGCCCACTTTGGCTACTTCTCCTACTGATGACGTCATAGATGACGTCACAGACAACGTGGACATCCCTCAAGTCGTGGTCTACATACCGAGGGCTTCACTTTGACATCTCACACGACGCATTCGGACCAAGAATGGTCCCTCAATCGCTCAAATATACCCCTGCGCACCTCCAAAATGCCCACTTTACTAACTACACCCCAACTGCCCATGCGCAGATTGGCGCGACTTCCAATCAAAAACACGCCAGTCTGACTCTACCCCACGAAAGCTTCACTAGGATACCCCAACCGGTCCATTTGGATCAAAGATGGGTCCCTTGATTACCCAAACATGTCATTTTCCACGTCCAAAATGACATCCTTCGTTACTACTGACCAACTGCGCATGCGTAGCACAATGCGACTTCCAACAAACACCATACCATTCGTCGTCTACATGCAGAGAGCTACTAGTGGACACACCACACGGTCCATTCGGACCACGGATGGACCATCTCTACCCCAGACACCTTCCTTCACACCCCCCAAATGCCCGCTTTGGCTACTACTCCTACTGATGACGTCACCAATGACATCACAGATGACATGGACATCGTGGTCTACACCCCAAAACATTAAATGGAACATGACGGGAGACACCAATAGCTAACATCATGCCAAGTTTTAGGCTTCTGACACAAATCAAACAATGAACTAAGTTAATTTCAGTATTTGGTCATTATTATGGCGGCCATCTTGAATTTGGCGGCCATGTTGGAAAAAATTGTGTGGGTCCTTATCAGAAATTGATCGGGTCATCATTGGCTACTACTATGCCAAGTTTCGTGCTTTTACCTCGAAGTGCACAATATTTTCACCATATTGCTCTACTATTATGAGATGTCTCTGGAATAAACTCGGCAGTCAGGAAGGCGAGCTTACTCAAATTATAACAATCACTTATTCACTCAAAGTTATACATGTTCTTTGGCTGTTTTGATTACCAATCAGCCTGTAAAACCCAACTGGAGAGAGTTGATTGTATACAATACTCGACCCTTAAAGTAATAACTAGTGCGTTTAAAGGAACCGAGTTCCTGCTAGTTTGTTAGTCTCAAGTTTGTTAGTGGAGCCTTAACCTTAGACGACAGGAGCAGTTCCTAAAATTTGCTGAGAGTATTCCGACAATTGAATCAAGGCACATATGTTACAAACTCAGCGAAGCCATATCTGAATATGAATATTCCAAAGATAAATGGTTAACAGACTCTGCACAATTCGGCTACGTTGTTACGAAACTCGTTAAGGAACATAATGTTGAAAATATTGACCTAGCAGACGTTCAAGAGAAAAATCAGCCCCCCCGTAATTGTACGGCCGAAATGCCCCCCCCCCCCTAATTATTTTTCTTACCCCTTGAGCTAGGAGGCTGAAACTTACCACACCATACCCTTGGGTCAAGCTCTACCAGAAAATGTAAAGAAAATCCAAGATGGCCGCTTCGATGACGTCACAGTGACGTCATTTTCAAAAACGGCATTTTTTGGTCGATTTTTCGGTCAGATTTTTTGAATTTTTTATTTATGCAATTTCTCCACAAAAACTGCATGATAAATTAGTAAATATTAATGTGATGTGAAATAAATTATTTTTTGTCCACTTTTCATCGTGGAAAAGCAGAAATTTTGAAGAAATATGACGAAAAAAAAAATCACTTTTCTGGTACCCCACGTGGTCGCCATCTTGAATTTACCCATGATCCTCTGCTCGGGGGGTCATGCAAATAGGCTTAAAATTACCCCAATATGATAACGATAAACGGAGTTTCAGTTCTCCATTTTTTGTCGTTCCGGAGATAGCGCAGAAAGTTTGGTAGGGGGGACATTTCGCCCCCGCCCCCCAGGAGAGGTAGGGTTAAAGTAGGTTTGTCTACTCAAATGAGCTAATAGCCATGAAATGAATAATAGAAATGAATAATAGAAAACATACCCATTCGTAGCGACTCTTTGTGAGCATAATGTCCAAAAAAAAAAAAGGAAAAAAAAAGAATCCCAAAGTAAACCTTGGCTAATTCACAAAATCGAATATCTAGCCACGGAAATTAGGACTTTGGGGATTGACTTTCCTCTGATATGGGTACCAGCCCATGTTGACATCGTAGAAAATAAAAGTGCAGATAAAACTGATTAAAAATTCTTAAGAATAATAATAACAACGAACCACACAGTACCTAACAAAAAATATTTCTAGGCCTCAGTTGTACCATTTCTTTCGTGTGTATTAGAGGCTACAAAGACATTTAATTAATCACGCGATGCAATGAACCAGAATAAACTAAACGACAAAATAGATGTAAATTTGTATATAAACAATATTCTCCACTCGATTTTCGAATAATATCTGAAACTATTAGAAAGCATAGCGATTGTAACGATATCCACCGAACAAAGAAATATATAACGAAATTTAAATACAGCTTTGTGTTGAGGGGCCACGAAATCTCCATGTGAAGCGTCTCTTAAAATTTCAATCAGTTGAATGATAGTCCTAGAAACTATCCGATTACATGGTTTAACAAAGGGGCTGCATTTCCGAGTTTCACGCTCGCGGCGTATTTCAGGCGGTGTTCGACTATGGTTGGCGCTAGTGGACAAAATTTCACAAATAGCCCTCGGGTTAATTCGATTTAATCCTAGGGCTAAATCGACCAATTGTAATACATTTTCTAAACCCCGGATTATATTCATTTAGTTCTCGGACTAAATGATTTAGCCCTTGGGTTGATTTGATCCAGTCCTGGACTGAATGATTTAACCCGCGGACTAGATGATTTAACCCGCGGACTAAATGCACTTAACCCTAGGTCTAAATCGATTCACTTAGGGCTAAATTGACCAATTGTAATACAGTTCCTAAACCTCGGGTTATATACATTTAGCTCTCGTACAAAACGATGTTGCCCTCGGGCTTGAATATTTAACCTCCGAAGTGATTGATTCAATCCTCGGACTGAATGATTTAACCCGCGGACTAGATGATTTAACTCGCGGACTAGATGATTTAGCACGGGGGCTAGATTATTTAGCCCGAGGTCTGGATTGTCCAATCAATTGTGCGTTTCTAGACCGCATATTGCACGGACCAACCAAGTGCATGTTTAGGAGGTCGGTCACAACAAATAATTCAGTACATCTGTACACAGGCTTTTTTTGGTGAACAAGACTACGGCCGTATATGTAGGCCTGGACAAACATGTATTTGTGGGAATGCGCCATGGTGTGTCTCCACCAAATATCTATTGAGAACGTGTTGTCCGATAATTTGAGAAATACATTTTTTTGTCTTCTAAGACTTTTGGAACTGGTGCAAAGCATATCTATACTAGCACTTTTTGTTTGAAACATTCACTGTTGGGGTGGTAATTTTCTTATTCCTTAATGAGGATTTATACTCGATAATCCTATATATTAATCAAATTTTCGCTACCCTTTGTCAGTCTTTTAGCCATTTCTACCCAATGGCTTAGAGAAAGGTCATGAAAATTCACCCACTTGTCAATCTCTACACGAGAAAGTTTTTGAAAGAAGAAAAAAAAAATCATATTTACATTTATATTGTCCGTAATTTTAGTCTGGGAATGTCAATCGGGATTGACCCAGTTAATTCCAAGAACTCCAAATTCAGCGTCAAATCGATCTACATGTGTCAAACAATTATGCTAGACGACTATTTTCCCCATACTGCGGTGAAAATATTAACTAAGTCCTTCTTAATATTAATTTTTCATTTCATATTTCTTGTTTTGTCTTGTTTTTTTCTTTCGGCTGTATTGTTTGACACTTGTAGATCAACTTGACGCTGCATTTGGGGTTCTAATATTTAACTGGTTTCAGCCCGATTGACATTCCCATTGACTAAAATTACGTACAAAATGAATATAAATATTAAATTATTTTTTTTTTTCTTTTTCTTCTTTCAATATCTTCCTCGTATCAACATTGACATGTGAGTGAATTTCAAGACCATTGAGAAGAAATCGTTAAAATGCTGACAAGGGGTGGGAAAGGTTAATTAATCGGATTTTCGGGTATAAACGCGCTGCTCCCCTTAATACCATGCCAGAAGAGTGATACGTTTATAACAACGTCTTGGCGAAGTATAGCAGGTACATTCATGTGTCTGTAAATTTTGCAACACAGAGAAGATTGGTGACGAATTTCACTTCATGTTAGAATGTCGTGGTCCATGTAATTTTCGTATTAAGTAGATACCCAAGTATTATTTTACATATATATCACCAAGTTGAAATTTTCCATTATTCTTAATGTTTGGAGATTTTGTTACAGTATGTAGAATACCCAGGCTCGGAAAACTGAAGACAATGCCGATAAGCCTGTTTCACAAGCCTGGAGTTCGGCAAATTAACAAGCCTACACCAGTGTTCCCGTTAATCTTGGCTTGTAGTACCATGGGAATTCTGCCCAATTCTGCCCGTACAGCAGCATTACATGCCTTTTTGTTCACCCCAAGAGTAAACTTGCAAAACTTGGTATGAACGCTTTCAATTGGGGAACATTCATGAATATCTCAACAGCCCAAATTTCGGAATTATATAAAAGAATTGGTTTGACCATGCTATCAAAAATCTTTGTGTACATGTAGTGCTGTATAACTACCAGGCCTGGTACATCAGAGCCTATAAGGGAGCAGATTACCGCCGTAAAACCGATGATAGCTTATCCAGCTGCTCTCAATGCAAGGCAAACACGAGCAGGATTTAACCCATATATTCAGTATTTGTGTTTACACTTTACTGTTATCATGTCAAAGTGTTATTACTTGACAACGGGCAGTCATTTGGGGTCTGAGACTGACAGCCGAACAAATATGTAAGGATCAAAATGAACAAGCGCGCCAACTTTATACCACGTGGCCATCTTCTAATCTTGCTCTTGATTAATATGCGGTCTAGAAACGCACATTTGATTGGACAATCTAGCCCTCGGGCTAAATAATCCAGCCCGCGGACTAAATCATCTAGTCCGCGGGTTAAATCATTCAGTCCGAGGACTGATTCAATCACTCCGAGGGTTAAATATTCAAGCCCGAGGGCTAAATCGTTCAGTCCGAGAGCTAAATATATATAACCCGAGGTTTAGGAAATGTATCACAATTGGTCAATTTAGCCCTAACTAAATCGAATTAGACCTAGGCTTAAATGCATTTAGTCCGCGGGTTAAATCATCGAGTCCGCGGGTTAAATCATTCAGTCTAGGACTGGATAAAATCAACCCGAGGGCTAAATCATTTAGTCCGAGAACTAAATGAATATAATCCGGGGTTTAGGAAATGTATTACGATTGGTCGATTTAGTCCCGGGATTAAATCGAATTAGCCCGAGGGCTATTTGTGAAATTTTGTCCACTAGCGCCAACCATATTCGACCCCCTTGTACTACGCACTTCGTCTCGCACGAATGAATTTAGTACCCTGTCTGAGGTTAGCTGATGGAGTTTATCAACATATACTAGAAAAATAGGTAGAGTCGTAATTGTACAATTAAAGTCTAACAATTTGTTTTTGACAATTTGTTTTAGCAAAATTCAAAAAAAGATTTCATATCCCTAGATCGGGAGAGGCTATAGAGTTGAAACTCGATCCGTTGGATAACCAGGAAAGCGAAGCATGGCGTGATCGCCATGGTGACGTCATAGTTCCTTCATATTACGAATTGTATGTATATTTGAAATGTTTCATTATTCAGAATGGGAAGGGTTATAGAGGCGAAATATAATTTTGATCGCCATGATGTCGTCATAGTAACGTCATAATATGGATTATATAAATTTTGTGAAAGTCGCCTTAACTTCGATAGAGTAGGGATCAGAAAGGGAATAATTAGAAAATGAGAGTTTGAAGTGCTGAACGCATAAAACAAACATGAGCGAAACTACAATATTAATCGTTTTATTAACGAATGCCAACGTTGTACATTTGATGTATTAGTAGTGATCTACGTGTAATTAATTAATTAATTAATACATGATCGTTGGAGAGTAATTACTGGTATGCAGTATCGATATTCAACTGGGTCTACC
Organism: Hanleya hanleyi; assembly: GCA_036873755.1. Taxonomy (NCBI): domain Eukaryota; kingdom Metazoa; phylum Mollusca; class Polyplacophora; order Lepidopleurida; family Hanleyidae; genus Hanleya; species Hanleya hanleyi. The sequence goes on from JAVTVY010018231.1 coordinate 29,754, forward strand.
TCTCATAGTTCGTCCTCACAGTCTGTCGTTTCTGAGGTATCTACTTCACGGTCTTGTTCAGTTAAAGATCTATTGTTAATAGATAATCCTATAATGGAGGAATACCGTACAAATAGTGAAGAGCGAAAACACCAGTATCTTGAGCACGGTTACGCTGAAAATGTATAGCGTGAAATGGCTAACGAATATCGGATCCCCATAATGGAAAAAAACACGGAACTAAATGTATCACGATCAAGCGATGAAATCAATTTCTTCATCAATTTCCATCAGATGACTTGGTAGAGCTAATACATCATTGGAAATAGCCGCGAGCGTGAAACTCAGAAATGCAGTTCTCTTATCAAACCGTGTCCCCAGACTCTCACGTTCTATATGTGGTCGACCTAATTAGCATATAAAACGTCCTCGGGCTACCACGTTCTATATTTAGCCGATCTATTTCGGTACGCGTGGCGTCAGATCGAATGCCGCAACATCTCCAAAGCGCCACATTGGGCCAGAAGCCTGCTCCACTATTAATTGTCCCCTGGCGTCCCCTGATTGGCTGTTATTCATCCTAGGAAGGAATGGTATCATATATATTTCAATTCTTTCTGGTTTATTTGACAAAAAAAAAATATACGAAATATTGAGAATATGGTTTTCTTGAAATGGGCCGGCCGAATTTACTACATAATAATTAAGGAACTTTAATGGTGTCGTTTAACCTAAAGTCAAATTTCAACATTTTGTTGTTGTTGTTGAAAACGGCTGTTGATGCATTCTTGGGAACTTGCAATTTTCTTACTAGCTGTTTTTAGAATTCCAGAGGCGTAAATGGGGTCGGAAATGGAAATCGTTTTCGTTAATGAGCTGTCGGAGCAGTTGTTCGAACTGGCATGACATTCCCGTTAGGGTTTTAACCATTCTTAGACTGGTCTATGAGCTTTTCAACACTTATCTAATTAGTCAGCCCATATCATGAGCATTGTGGCTGAAATGGTCATCACCTAGATTCCAGTCTGACTAAAGCTTACCAATGGTTAACAGAACCCCTCCAATTTGAGGATCTTTAATATGCACCATATTTCATGGCCATATTTCTTAGTTATTCCAGTTCTTGTGTGAGAACAGCCTGGTTCGTCAGCATTTTTGCCAGAGTAATCATTTCTAGACGAGCGACCAGGGTCACCTCCAGAGACGACTTAATGCACCCACCCTACACACAGCTGAATTACACATTTTTTAAAAGCTGATGATCTGTAGACCTACTTTTCAAATCTGCCTGCAGTATTGTCAAAATGTGGGGTCGTGCCATGGAAACGAGGTCCAAACTGGCCTTACAAGATTTGCCATTCTCCTCACTAATGGAACACTTTGTAATACGGATAACATAGATTCTTGGATGCGAGGGTTAAATTGACGAAACAAGCACGAAACTTGGCATGGATAGTCCAAGACAGACATTTTTCCAGGAAATATCGTTAGCCAACTGAAATCCAAGCTGGCGGCTATTTTCCAATATGGCCGCCATTTGACCCTGCTAATACCCTATTTAGCCAGAGTCACACTTATTAAAATATACGCACAAATTATTCGCACAACATGTATCTTAAATGGTCACCTCATGTACCCTGTATATATCGCTTTAATAACCTTTAATTGGATTTCGGTCCGTTGGTTGTTTACTGAACAAATAAAAAAATAGGGTAAAACAACCTCAGAATATTGCCTTTTTGGACTAAGGTAACGCTTTAGAGCGTAGGTGGATATTTAGACAAGATTCAAGAATAGTGTCTAAACTTCCCGAATATTAAATTACATAAAAGATGAACAGTCCCAATTTTCCTAGCAATCGTATGCACCGTATAATGTTCTACGGCAGAATCTGTCGGCTGGAACTTGAACACAGTATTCCGAACTCAGAAGCCTGAAGTCCGAACTCAGGAGTCGGAAGTGGGCCCAACAGTTCGACAAACCCTCTCGACTTTCGTAGTACGGAAATGATCAGATTATCATGACCAGCTTCAGATTCAGAGAGAGTGGGATGGAAGGTGTGACGTCAACCCCGGTAATGACATCATCACCGGAAATGACGTCATCACCGGAAATGAAATCATCACTTGAACTTACATCATCATTAGAAGGGATGTGACACAAGAAAAAGGGCAGGGTTATGATCATGATCAGGCTGGGATCCTGGAAGTAAGATTCGGAGCGAGTGAAGATGTAAAACAAGATTGATGGAAATAATTGAATTAAATAGAAAAGTAACGTGTATGCACAAAGAGACAAATGATATAACACTGAGGTATATTTAACGCTACCAGGCCTGGGGGAGGGGGGGGGGGAGCAAAATGGCCCCCTTACCAAACTTTCTGCGCTATCTATAGAACGACAAAAATAGAGACCTGAAACTCCGTGACTTTATAGTTTATCATATTGGGGTCATTTTGAGCCTATTTGCATAATCCCCCGAGCAGACGATCACGGGCAAATTCAAGATGGCGGTCACGTGGGGGTACCAGAAATGTGATGTTTTTGTCATATTTCTTTAAAATTTCTGCTTTTTCGCGATGAAAAGTGGGCAAAAACTATTTTATTTCACATTAAATTAATATTTACTAATTTAGCATGCAGTTTTTGAGGAGAAATTGCATAAATAAAAAATTCGGAGAATCTGACCGAAAAATCGACCAAAAAATGCCGTTTTTGAAAATGACGTCACTGTGACTTCATCACAGCGGCCATCTTGGATTTGTTTTCCACATTTTCTGGTAGAGCTTGACCCAAGGGTGTAGTGTGGTAAATTTCAGCCCCCGAGGCCAAAAAATATTAAGTAAATAAATAAACAGGAGATAATATTGGTGTGAGATGATAAAATATCTATGATAGCCATGGAACAGAAATTTGACGAACTCTATGTTATTGAATATACTGCGTATAACAATTGTACCTCAGTAATATAAAGACAGGTATAACCATGGTAACTATTTAGAGGTTTAACAGATAATGTTTCAAAAGTGATTTGAAGAGGGATCATACACAAGATACGCAAATCAGAGGGCAACTTGTTCCACTCACGTGTAACTTTTATCCAGTGCTGTTTATATTCAGCGAATTGGACCACAATCAGGGTCAGCGATGTGCAGGCGAGATCCTTCAGCGTCAAACAGCGTTACAAATGTGCAATTTACTTCCGGCAAGGACTCGCCCGACCAGGATGAAGTATACGACCGTCACGTTTCAAGACGTAGGTATAATTTGTGAAGATTCGTCGCCATATTTAGTCACGTGATTCTTTAGTCTATAAAAATGTTCCTATCAGATATTTTAATAATATAACAAGATGTTTCATCTAGGCTACAATGTTTCCGCTATAGACTATTAATGAAGGAGCATTACCAAACATCAGAATATTCAACGATGGGGACACCCCGAACGGACCACAAGACCTTATCCACAAAGGCGTTTTACGCACAGCATAGACCTGTTTGTAGCCCGAAATGCTTTGACTCTTGAACATCTGCACTTGGACAACGGTTTATAATGTTTGCAAAATAGAGAAATCAAGCCCATCTCCGTTTCTGGACTCAAACTGGATTTTTCTGGGTATAAATGTTTTACGCTCGATGTGAACTCATGACAACAGCTCAAGTTCAATTTGAAAAGTGGGTCCATATCATTTTATATCTATATTTCAACATGTAATGCTGATACACACATTTGATATCGGCCTCTCTAAATGAGATTTATGAAGTTCATACTTGAACACGGCATGAACTGTGTATCGATGTCTGCAAATAGAGGGGATACTAATATATGGTGTATAGATTGTGATTTCTGGAACGTGAAGGTGGAATATGTTGGAGTACAAAGATAATGTGGAAGAAGTTACGGCAAACCCAAGGCAGCTAACTGAAGAATAAATGATGACAGTAATCTCTTGAAAACATGCTCACATGGATGCGGTAGTGGCAATTTGTTAGCGAAATGGTTTGAAAAGACATATAAAAGGAGAGATTTTTTTGCTATTGCCGCTTCACCTCTCTGCTGTTCACATTGCCGTTTTCTGCATTAATTTTTACATAGCTTACTGGATCATACGATCTATTAAATGGAGGGGAATATAAAATGGCTGTATAGAGGGCATGTATGTGGATGAAACACAATCCAAATCAACAAACTGTGGTAAGCCACATACAAAATTTGAAAAGAATCCAGCGAGTCGTTCCGATATATTTGTCTGGAAGCAAAATTTGGGACATACATGGCACCACCTATGGCTGTATGTAGTCGAACAACTCTGGTGGTAAGATATACACATATCAAAATTTGAAGCGGATCGGTTTCGCAGTTCTGATTTTATTGTCTGGAAGCAGAAATTCAAGTTGGTACCCAGGTGGTTCCACAATTGGATCCAACGTGGCGCTACATTCCTTCTATTTGGACGAAACAAATTCCCACGCAACATCTTGTGGACAGACTTTCACATACCAAATTGAACAAAATCAGTTTCGTTCTGATGTTATTGTCTTCGAACAAACTTTGAGAAGGCCACCTATAAACGAGTGTGGGTGAAACAATTCAAAGGAATTCTGATAGCAATAACATATACACGTACCATATTTGAAAAGAATCATGCTGATTTCCTCTGAAAAAAAAAATCAAGATGGCGCCACATATTGTTGCATGCGGACGAAACGCAATTCAAAGCGACATCTTCTAGTAAGGTAACCAGATACCGAATTGGAAGAGAATTCGTCGTCATTCTGATTTTATAGTTGCAACAATGTGGATTCTATCGAGTTAACGTCATAATATGGAGATGCTCCATTATGTTGCCGTAATGGATATCGTAATGTACCCAATTGCGGAATCCGTGTGGTTTTACCACCCAGCAATGGCGTGTACCGAATTTGAAGTCTAGCTCCAACCGTCTGGCTTCTAGAGCATTAGCGCCGTTATATGGTTATTTGTTATGTTGGCAACCCCCAAAATTAACTGAAAGCGTAAAGAATATTGAGTGAAATATCTGTGAACTGCGTGGCCGATTATGTGTGGGGGCGAGACAAGTATTGTGCTCGGCGGAAAGTGAAATGGAGCGGAGATTTGACCAAAGTATCCTGTTACTGTCTATAGTGCTCTATATCTACCGAATGAAAGTTGTGTTCACGGGAATTAACATTTGCGGAGAGATCTTTACAGCGAAAACCGTGAAAGATGCTGTTTACCAGATCTGAATTCTCTAGCTCCAACCGTTTGATTTCTAGATTGTTAAGAGAGTACAGGGCGTTTCTGTTCCTGCTCTTATGGGGCTAATGCATGGTGATTTGTCGAATTTTTCAAAACAAGCTGAATTTCCTAATAAAAGTACCCGGACATGTCAAAATGGGATATAAATGGTTAGTTCGATAGTGTGATAGGACAGACCAAAAAGTTGGCCTTGGAGATTCAACGGTTAGAAGGTGCAAAGTGCTCACGAGGCTGAAAATGATGACCCTGACCTCCCCAATATTCACTCTTAGTCAATTTCAACTTGTAAATGGCTAATAAATGAATCTTCAATAATATTTCATGGTGAAAGTATGGTGTCCCCCTGTTTTAGTATTATATACGTGTTTAGTATTATATAGCAAAATGGGAAAAGTTTGACCTTGGGAAGTTTGATTTATTTTGCATGAAGCAAGGAAAAAAAAGAATTTTCCTATGTATTCAGTGTTATGGATTTTAAGTGGTATACATGTATTTGGCTGCCATATTTTTTTAACGAGTATGTTGATCCCCATTTTTTCTCATGGATTATCTTCTCTTAACCTGATAAAAAAAATATATTAAAAATACGTTCAACCTCTAGAAATGAACGTCCTCTACTGCCTTAACGTCCATATATGTTCTGTTACATTGTCAGTGAAACTATACCAAGAATCTCAAGTTTGAAGTCTCTGGTTTCAACGGTATGGCGTCTACGTGGTAAACGTCGATATATGACTCATTCACGATATCTTGTAATGGAAACCACAAAAATGATCGAAATGTACCCGATTCCAATAGGATTGTGCTTCTCGACCGAGCAATGCTACATATACCTAGTTTGAAGCTGCAACGGTTTGGGTTCAGGGTCGTTAACATCGTTATGACATTTTCTGTTATGTTGGCATGGAAATCACAAAAATCATCGAAATCTAACCAATTTCAACAGGCTTTACCACCCACAATGCTGTATACCACATTTGAAATCTCCAGCTGCAACTGTTTTGCTTGCAGATGGTTAACATTGTTAAATCGATATTTTCCGTTGTTGCCATGAAAACCACAAAAATCATCGAAATCTTCCCAATTTCAATAGGCTTGTTCTTTACCACACAACAATGCTGTACATAAAATTTAAATCTCTAGCTGGAACTATTCAGCTTATAAAGCGTTAACTTCTTCATCCAGCCAGCCATACAGCCAGTTGATCCCATCCGGCATATCATGCCAACGAGATGAAAGAAATGAGGAGTGGTGGGTGAGGAGGGATAACAGATTAGCCTAAAATATTGGACCCCCCTGACGGAGGGACTGAGTGATGCAGCATTGAGGGAAATATTGAAAGAAGAAAAATGACCAAAAAATAATTTCATATTTGCATTTATTTTGTTCGTTATTTTAGTCAATGGGACTGTCAATCGGGTTTCATGCGGTAAAGTATAAAGAACCCCAAATGCACCATTAAATTGATCTACACGTGTCAAACAATACAACCTGAGTGATATCTGCCCAATATAAAGTCAAATGATCCTGAGAAATACAGAAATATGAAATGAAAAATTAACAAGATTTGGTTAATATTTTCACCTGTGAGTACTACACAGAGAAAATAGTGGTTCGGTGCTATCGTTTTACCCTTCAAAATCAATTTGACGCTGCATTTGGGGTTCTTATACTTTACTGGGTCAAGCCTAATTGACATTCCCATTGACTAAAATTCGTACAAAAAATGTAAATATGAAATTATTTCTTGTCATTTTTCTTCTCTCAATGTTTGATTAAACCGATTTTCGGGAATAAATATGGAAGACGGTAGCGGTCACTCGCGTTCTCTCATACTCGCCCTGTATTTTGCTGACACGAGAACGCGAGGCGAGAAGTCGAGAATGTGAGGCGAGAAGTCGAGTATGCGAGGCGAAAAAGTCGAGAACGCGAGGTGAGAAGTCGAGAACGCGAGGCGAGAAGTCGAGAAGTGGAGGCGACAAGTCGAGATTGCGAGACGAGAAGTCGCGATTGCGAGGCGAGAAGTCGAGATCTTTCTCGTCTTCTCGCCTTCTCGCCTTTGCTTTGTGACAAAAAGGCGAGAAGTCGAGAAGACGAGCATGCGAGGATGGACGCACTCTCGCGTTCGCGAATTCTTGTCTTCTGGCCTACTAAAAAGAGTCGAGAAGTCGAAAAGTCGAGCATGCGAGAATGGATGGGATCTCGCGTTCGCGACTTCTCGCCCTTTAAAAAAAAGTCGAGAAGTCGAGCATGCGAGAATGGACGGATTCTCGCGTTCGCGACTTCTCGTCTTCACGCCCTTTTAAAAAAGGCGAGAAGTCGAGAAAGCGAGCATGCGGGAATGAATGCACAGATTCTCGCGTTCGCGACTTCTCGCCTTCTCGCCCTTTTTAGATTAGGCGAGAAGGCCAACAGGCGAGAACATTCTCGGCTTCTCGCCTTCCTATCTGCAAGCAAAATGGCGTCGAACTGAACAGGATACCGGTCATGCGTATAAGAGACCAAAAGGCGAGCGTAGTTCAACGCCATTTTACTTGCAGACGTCAGATTTGTTCCCGATTACATGCGTATAAGAGACCGGAAGGCGAGAAGTCGAGAATGTTCTCGCCTTCTCGCCTAATCTAAAAAGGGGGAGAAGGCGAGAAGTCGCGAACGCGAGAATCCGTCCATTCTCGCATGCTCGCGTTCTCGACTTCTCACCTTTTCTTTAAAGGGCGAGAAGGCGAGAAGTCGCGAACACGAGAATCCGTCCATTCTCGCATGCTCGCCTTCTCGACTTCTCGCCTTTTTTTGCCACAAAGCAAAGCAAGATCTCGACTTCTTACCTCGCAATCTCGACGTCTCGCCTCACGTTCTCGACTTCTCACCTCGCAATCTCGACTTCTCGCCTCGCGTTCTCGACTTCTCGCCTCGCGTTCTCAACTTCTCGTATCAGCAAAATACAGGGCGAGTATGCGAGAAGAGGAATGGCCGCTAACGTCTTCCATATATAAATTCCCCTTAACAACATTTGCCCTGTTAGACGCCGGATGAGAGAAAAACGAGACCGTACCATATCATGTGGCATCTGAGACAGTCCCGTGGTTGCTTATGAAGATGGGAATGACTCCCATAACTGGAGAGGCATTGAGAAAGCTCGTCTTGACTTCCTGACAGACCTACCTCAAAACTACGTAGTACCATGTAACATTCTATAAAAAGATGTTGACCTTGATCCTTGAGCTAGTTTACGTGATCCGGCAAGCTATTCTCTGTATGTTGATTATAGATGGTCATGGCCAGGTCACTTTGTTAGCAAGAACCCTACAGTCATTTAAATAATTTTGGGACAATTATTGCTATGCCATTTAAACAAATTCGGATAAGATATAGAATGCATTTCGTTACTTAAAAACCTGAAATGTCTAACGACCGAATTAGATGTGCAAAGGGCACATATCTTATAGGTATGCATCCAATAGAGGTTTCTCGACGCCCTATACTACTATCCATTATCAGGACCTCATAGAACATCATAATTCATGTCTTCAATAAAACTTGTGACCGATATGTGATTGCCAGAAATTAAAAGGTTTTCTTTAGTTCTATTGCACGTATCATTCATGGAAACTAGGCTTTGTTTGTACTATGATTGTCCACCGCCCCGAGGCAAAGATATCTGAAAGTCTTCGATGTGGCCATATTTCAAAAGCTGACAACGACAACGTCTATGAGTGTGTACCCTTCGTGGAGGATCAAATGGACGTACTCACAACCACTCGATACGTGACGTGTACTGACGCCAATGGTCCACGATCCGGCGAACACCACAGACATACGCAATTGCAGTTAATCGACGTGTCCATAGTCTCCGGCTGCGTTAAAATCCTTTCGTCAGAATCTGACCCTTGGTTATCTGTTACCTCTGTAAGGATTACAAGCGTCTAGTCCGTCATTCATAATCCAGCCGTCGTCCATTAGAGAATATCCGCGTCCATAATCCAAAGACCTATTCCATTTCCATATAACAGTATTAGCACCAAATTCAAAAAGACAAAAGTATACATAAACATAGGCTTGTTTCCTGCAAGAGAGAAGCGGTCAACAGTTTTCAATGATGCCGGCAAGACATCATGATGTTCCAAATATCAAATCCGTATCGCTGATCAGTATTCTTAATCCATAATATTCGTTATAGAGTCGTCATCTAAAAAAAAAGATGTATCTCAGTCACGCTTTGATTGTGACTGTTCATACGAGTACCATGAGGATCTTGAAGTACATGGGTTCATACGGCCCCTAGCCCCGAGTTAAGCGGAATTAGACACAAGTTACGAAACGTAGCGCCATAGATCTTGCACGCTACGTTCGTATTTTGCTATCAGCATGCGATATGTATCGCCAAATTTGAGAAACTTTGAGTGGAGGCGCTTGGTGAAATAGCCCTGTTTTATAAGTTTCTGCAACAATGTTTTGTGACGTTGATTAAAATCATCACATTTAAAACAGGATCTAGCAAATACTACTAAGCGAGATTTGTATACACCATATGCAGGTCCCACTGGAATATTACTATCCAGAAAAGGATAGTTTACGATGTCGAAATTGTAATCATCTCTTTTGTCATAAAGTCGACGAGGGAGAATGCCCGCTTCATTTTATAGAGATAGAGATCTAAATAAGATGTGCCTGTAGGGCTATCTGTAGTTTCCTTCAAATCCAGTGAAGGTGGATATATATCCTTCACTGCGTCATTTATATAGCGATTATCCACAGCGAGAAGATCGTCTATATAGCGTTTGGTGAAAGAGAAGGAACGGGCTTTGAGTGGATCGGTTTTTGAAAGCGCCAGCATATAGTCATATTCATAAGAGAACAGATACAGGTCAGCCAACAGGGGTGCACAATTAGTACCCATTGGAATACCTATATGCTGCTGATATATTGTGTTGCCAAATTTCACATAGATATTTTAATGAGAAATTCAAGCAACTCTATAAACAAAGAAACATCCCATGAATGATATCTCTTGTATGTAGTCGAGCTAAAGAATGCTTTATGGCTTCCGACATTAATATATCTACGATCAGTTTTCTTGAACACAAGATACTATTAATGAACTTAGACGGTCAATAAGGTCCTGATGAGGGATTGTAGTATAGAGAGTCGAGAAATCCCATGTGGATACATGTCTGTACAGTATGTGACCTTTAGCATCAAGTTCTTCCGTAAGACATTTTGAGTTTTTCAATATCCACATACATTCAACGCCAGAGTTCTTGAAAATAGTGGCGCAATACCTTTCCCAAAATGCTTTTACCTCCTGAAGGGCCCTCGTCAATAGGGTTGAAAGAAGCTTGGTGGTGCAGCTTCTAGAAGCAGCTATGAATCTAGCTTTGTATGGTGATTTATGCATTTTGGGAGTCAAGCATATTTTTGGTATGTCGTTATGATTGGTTGGAAGACAAATACCTCTTTCCCTGAGAAACTTTTTGTGATTGTTAAATAGATCTTCCAGAGTAAATGCAGTTTGGGAGTAAGTAGATGTATTTGATGAAGATATGTCTATACTCAATTTTAACCAGCACCTGGTAATAGTAATATTTACATATGAATATTATATTATTCGGAGCTTTGTCTGCTGGGACTATGACGAATTTACTCTGGAGATTTGCTAGAACTTCTTGCGAATTGAGGTTTCTCAGTACTTGTTTTGCTTGGGGAAAAGTACTTCTGTCAATATGGCGGATTGTTTCAACGACCTTGCTCTTGGTGAGGTCCAGCCAATCAGCGAGTACTGTAGGTTCAACTTTTTCTCGCTTAGACCAATCAATAACGTACTGTTCTAATGCAGTCAGGACTATCTTTTGGTCCGCCTTCAGATTTATTCTTCTTGGCTCTCTATATTTAGGTCCTTTCATCAGGAGTAATTTTAGATCCTTATCACTCACCACATCAAGGTCACCAGTCACAATATGTTTGCATGGTGAATAGATAAAGTTCGACAATTCACAATCACAACTATAGCCTCCTGACGTGTATAAGTTCCAGTCAAACTCCTTGACAGCATTGGAGTAATTGAATATTTTGGTGGCTATAGATTTAGTATACTTATATGAAATGCAAGGAGGTTCTGTGAACTTAAAATAGTTTGGTACAGCGTTGCGTACCTCTGGATCATTCAGGATTCGAGGTAAATTAATGATGTCCAGTCCTTTATCTAAGTAGTTGAGTTTCAAGAAAAGCCGATCTTGAGATGTTTCGATTATGTTCACTGGACGATACAACCGAAAATACGCTATATCTTGACATACTTTACTGATTTTGGATGGTATTATATTTCCTGAAGACGCAGATTGCTGTATATCTCTGGCTGTTTGATTTAAAGCTCTCAGAGGTAACGCATACAGAACTGTACGTAAGCTATGTATACTATTGGGTGCGTTAGTTAAACCCACCAAGTAATTTAAAGTGATATGATCGTGAATCATCGAACTATTAAACTTTCGCCAACCATGGCTGCGTTGTCTCCGTTGATGGGGTTTAAATAGTTGGGTAATGTTGGATATATTTGAACGGCGGTTTGTAGCATTGCCGAACCCACTGACATTATCATTTAAACCAAACGGAAACACCGACCCAAGTTCTAGCATCCAGAATAATTCCCGCTCTCGGATTTTTCTCTCAAATCCAAAGGGGGAATCCTTAGTAGATGGATAGACGACGTCTATGATCTGAATACTAAAGTTATCCCAGCCATGGTCGGGTCCAGAAAAATGCCTACCTATAAGCAATTGCTTTTTCCTAACGGATTTTCTGTGACCGTTCACCCTAAGATGGAGTCTTTGGGTGGTCTTGCCAACATACTGTTGACCACACTTCTTACAGGAAACTAAGTAAATACAGTTTGTAGTAGAACAACTAAGATCAACATACGAGTTAACAGAATATGAGTTACCAGTTAACGCGGAACTAAATGAAGCTGAAGTATTAAAGAGTGGACACGTGAGACATCCACGGTGTCCACACTTAGAAATTTTGAAATTATTACATGTAGAATTCGGTGCTAAACAATCATCAAGCGCAATATTGCAAGGTTTGATGTCGTGGCCTTGCTTTGCTGTCAGAAATATATCTGTCATTTGGATTGAAAAAGGTCTTAGTGCATTTCGAACTATTAGAGACTCGGCCGAGAAACCTGCACTAAGGTTCCTCGGGTCTGTCTTCATATTTTTTCTTTTAGTTGTGCTCATTATGTTTGTTGGGTGTGCAGGGGCCCGGCCTCGGGGACAACTTGTCCACCAGCAGAATCCAGGCATACACAGGTTAAAATTACAAGCGTCTAGTCCGTCATTCATAATCCAGCCGTCGTCCATTAGAGAATATCCGCGTCCATAATCCAAAGACCTATTCCATTTCCATATAACAGTATTAGCACCAAATTCAAAAAGACAAAAGTATACATAAACATAGGCTTGTTTCCTGCAAGAGAGAAGCGGTCAACAGTTTTCAATGATGCCGGCAAGACATCATGATGTTCCAAAATATCAAATCCGTATCGCTGATCAGTATTCTTAATCCATAATATTCGTTATAGAGTCGTCATCTAAAAATGATGTACCTCAGTCACGCTTTGATTGTGACTGTTCATATGAGTACCATGAGGATCTTGAAGTACATGGGCTCATACGGCCCCTAGCCCCGGGTTAAGCGGAATTAGACACAAGTTACGAAACGTAGCGCCATAGATCTTGCACGCTACGTTCGTATTTTGCTATCAGCATGCGATATGTATCGCCAAATTTGAGAAACTTTGAGTGGAGGCGCTTGGTGGAATAGCCCTGTTTTATAAGTTTCTGCAACAATGTTTTGTGACGTTGATTAAAATCATCACATTTAACACAGGATCTAGCAAATGCTACTAAGCGAGATATGTATACGCCATATGCAGGTCCCACTGGAATATTACTATCCAGAAAGGGATAGTTTACGATGTCGAAATTGTAATCATCTCTTTTGTCATAAAGTCGACGAGAGAGAATGCCCGCTTCATTTTTATAGAGATAGAGATCTAAATAAGATGTGCCTGTAGGGCTATCTGTAGTTTCCTTCAAATCCAGTGAAGGTGGATATATATCCTTCACTGCGTCATTTATATAGCGATTATCCACAGCGAGAAGATCGTCTATATAGCGTTTGGTGAATGAGAAGGAACGGGCTTTGAGTGGATCGGTTTTTGAAAGCGCCAGCATATAGTCATATTCATAAGAGAACAGATACAGGTCAGCCAACAGGGGTGCACAATTAGTACCCATTGGAATACCTATATGCTGCTGATATATTGTGTTGCCAAATTTCACATAGATATTTTTAATGAGAAATTCAAGCAACTCTATAAACAAAGAAACATCCCATGAATGATATCTCTTGTATGTAGTCGAGCTAAAGAATGCTTTATGGCTTCCGACATTAATATATCTACGATCAGTTTTCTTGAACACAGATACTATTAATGAACTTAGACGGTCAATAAGGTCCTGATGAGGATTGTAGTATAGAGAGTCGAGAAATCCCATGTGGATACATGTCTGTACGGTATGTGACCTTTAGCATCAAGTTCTTCCGTAAGACATTTTGAGTTTTTCAATATCCACATACATTCAACGCCAGAGTTCTTGAAAATAGTGGCGCAATACCTTTCCCAAAATGCTTTTACCTCCTGAAGGGCCCTCGTCAATAGGGTTGAAAGAAGCTTGGTGGTGCAGCTTCTAGAACCAGCTATGAATCTAGCTTTGTATCACCATCCGTCATTTACATATATCGCAAAGTGGAGACCGACGAAATCCGTGCCAAGTCCTATGTGTCTGGCCAGCCGTTCACTATTACTGGTAGCGCGCCACTAAAGTATGGTCAAGGTCAACCGTGTCATGGATTTCTTGGAATGGGTCCGACTCCGTAAGATCCAATGGACCGTCGAAATGGCGACCAAGATCAATCAACAGACGACACCATCTGATTTTACGGTGAGGAGGGGGTTTCAGATAAATGGAATACTACACTATATGATGGTCTCAGATGATGGGGATATGAATGTGGTGTTAAAAAAAAGAAAGAGTTCGATCGAATACGGTATGTAAGATATGATATAATTGAAAAAAGGACAGACCCTCTCACTGCTGCCCACCTTTGCTACAATTCATATATAGTACCCGTACACGTTAATACAACAAGCACAAGTATGGTTGTCACTCCTGCAGAACAGTATATCTTTCTTTTTATTACCTCCGTCGATCAGACGGAGGTCTAGGAATGCAACGTGAAATCTCCTGCCATAAAATTGGCATATGGGGACCTCACGACTTATGTGATTTCCAATAGGGTTTGCCATGGTTCCCGACGAAATTTTGAGGCCAAGTTTTTGGACACTTTGGAAATAATGGGGAACCCTCATTGCAATGCATTTCAATGGGCCTTACTTCTGTAGTCGGGTTCCATCTCCCATCATGCTTCACGAGTTACGGGAGTCGGGTTGGTAGACTGTAGTACTCTCTGTTAAATCAAGCTATTAACAGACAGTGTCAGCGTACTGTTCCAGCTGTCTCCCCTTCAGTGATTGGTCATTCGACCCCGCCATTTTAAACTAATACGAGCATTTTCATTGGATCACTATTTCATTGGAGTCACTATTATCCATTTTCAATGGATCACTATTTCATTGGATCACTATTTCATTGGAGTCACTGCAATCTTCATACACAATCACGTGACTGTCTCAGTTGACTGATGACATAGCGGGGCCTCGTTTTCGATTTCAAAATCTGCCGTCTAACTGGGAAAATGTTGTTGTTGCTGCATCAGCCGATCATTGGCCCTCCGTAGAAGGGTCCAATACTATAGGCTAGTCAGGTTGGCCGCGTCCAGCGGGAGATTCAACATGGCGGCTCTCCATGTTGTAGAGATAGACGATGCGAATTTTTACCGTTTTTCTGGTAAGTTTATTGCCGCCATTTTATGCCATTACCACACAATGATTTCTAGTACACCATCCGTCATTTACATATATCGCAAAGTATTTGTCGGCTGATGACTTATGTCGAAGCCAACGAAATAGTCCAAGTTGTTGTTGTTGCATATTTTTTAGTTGATGATATCCACCAGCCTGGTTGTTTAAAAAAAATTATTCTACATTTTGCTGATAAATTCTATTTCCTTGAGGAGGAGGGGGGGGGGCGGTGTTGGGCTATTTATTTTGGCAGGTTTCTTGTGCATTTATAAAATATTTACCAGCATTATTGTACTGAAGCATCAAATCATAGCTTATTGTTTGTCAATCCACATGTGTCTCTGTCTCAATTCCCATTCCAAAGGTTCATCTGCCAGCAGCATACATGTCAATTAACATTTCAATACACTGAATTAAAAATTATTCTTGGATCTATCAAATTACCTTGAGTAAGGATACCATTCTCAGCTTTGCTGTCCATTTAAAATGAACGCGTGAAAAGAGTTCAAATAATGGTTTGATTTTGTAGAAGTACCAAATTGATCTACCTGCATGAGTCTGTAAACTTATTTAATAAAGCTGATAAATAATATACATATACTTTTTATGCTAATTTTTGTTTGAAAACATTGTAAACCTTTTCTTTCCATTTATCCCAACAGTCTATTGACATCCACATTGTGTGCTGTGACACATGTATGCCACAAAACCCCTTTGAAGTATAATGCAGTTTCAAGTGCAGCTATGTATCCTACTGCATGCATTATTATGGCAGGCCATTAGTATTTTACACAATCTTCAAGTCTGCACATACACCATCAGATATCTTTTGATGAAAAATAATTTGCTTGTTAAAACGTGGAATTCTGGAAACTTATTCTGAATTGTAGTTAAAACAAAGGAGTATCTACATTCCACATGTAGGCCTACATTATTGAGATTTTTGGCTGATACCATGGATAGAACCTTTCCCAAAACATTGTTCCATACTAGTTACTGATATAAACAATCCTGTTCTAGATTATAATCCTAGATTCTTGTCATGCTCATGCCACTAACATGAATATCATTGAACTCCAATCCAACCAGTGGTCAAGATCCATCATCGTTCTTCAAGATTAATATTATTGATCACTCATGTATATCACTCATATATCATGTATAGTAACTGTAAAGATCTTCAACATGTGTACCTATGTCTTATAATGTCTTACATGTTTGTATTGTATTGGTTTTAGTCCTCGGGCATAAATATGCAAATAAATTCTATTCTATTCTGTATAGGATGGATTAAGTTCTCATAGTATTCATTTTATACTTTTGCAAATTCTTGTAACATGGTCAGGTTCCAGTACTACATCCTGTTGTGTATGATGAAAAAATGAAATATAATGAAGGTCATAAACATTTTCACTGAACTGAGTTTTGATAGTAAATGTATACAATTGATTCCAACCTGCAAGTCATGGATTCAGCACTTCTGATATAAGACGCAACAGGACTGTTACACAATGGATGTACTTGATGAACTGGAAGTACCAATACAGACTATCGATTGGTTTAGCTGTGTCAGAATGGTGTGGGATGACAGAGGTGGTGAAAACCAGAGACAGTGATTGGCCAAATAGTATTGTGCAACCCCCCCCCCCACATTGGATATCAGCTGATTCCTCAGGAAATGAACATTACGCATGTAATGACCACCTGCAGGGTGATACATGTGTCAATCAATCACACATTCCCAAGGATGCCGAGTTCTAACTTAAAACAACCATGTCAGACTTCTTTCCTTCACTCAGAATAATTGGATCTAACTTTTACAAAACCTGCAGCTCCCAATAGCTCCTCGATCTAGAACACATAAATAAAAGGACCTAGTTTATCGGTGCTATGACAACAGTATAATGTAGAATAGGATTGTGTGGATAATATCAGATCCATGGAAGTTGAAGTCCTGCAGCATGCTCCACAAATATCATCAACGGTCATTAAATATCTGCCGGCCAGTTTTGAGTGGTTGCAGCTCCAGCTTGGAATATTTGAATGGATAATATTATCCAAGTATAGGAAAGAAGCTGTATGTTTCTAGCCTGCACCAGTGTAGATCTATATTTTTTTGTTGCAAAATTATCTCCCTTGACCAAGTGAAGACTTGAATGTGTCTAAAATGGTTTAGCTACTAGAAACAAAGAGTTCATTCCCTGATTATAGGTAAAAGACGAACATATTTTAACTATTTTATTAAAATTTTAATTCCACTTCTGGAATATGTACATGTATAAAATACATACAGAATGAGCTGCATTCAGAATAACACGAAGAATAGGTACATGTATCTCATGCATTAATTACATTAATTCTTAATCAAAGATCAGTTCATACAAGAACATGTTTTCAAGTAAGTGTACCTTTCTATGTTAATAGAATTCAATCAGTGATGGGTGATATTACAACAATATCATGGTGTTATGTATTGTTATGATTGGTTCAACTTTAACTGCTGGAGGTATTTGTTCCTAATTTGAGGGCAATGTGCAATCATACTAAATTTATCTTCGTAACTTCATTTATTTTCACAATAAGCAACATAATGGAGATTAGCATGTGGAGTTTTACAACATAATATAATAAGCATCATGGATCTCCTTCAGTTTATTGTAGACATATATACCCTTGAATATCTGTTACCGTGATTCAGTCATAATAATGTCTGTAATACATTGATGTTGACAAGGAATACACATAATTATTTGATAATATTATTAATTATATGTTGTTTATGATTAACATGATGAACTTTTTATTTGCTGAAATCCAGCCAATTGTTCCATATGGCCAATATTCTCATCAGCCACAGGACAGATATTGCATAATACAGCACAGATTTGGTATAATACAGCACAGATTTGGTATAATACAGGACAGATACTGTAAAATACAGGGCAGATTTGGTATAATACAGGACATATATGGTATAATAGAGGACAAATATGGTACAGTACAGGACAGATTTGGTATAATACAGGACAGATATTGTATAACATAGGACAGGTATGGTATAATACAGGACATATATGGTATAATGCAGGACAGATGTGGTATAACACAACAGATATGGTATAATGCGTGACAGATATGGATGGTCCATTTCTACACCAAATACCTTCCTTCACTGCCCCAAAATACCCACTTTCGCTACTACTCCTACTGATGACGTCACAGATGACGTGAACATCCCTCAACTCTGGATGTACACCCCGAGAGCTACAAGATAACACCTCCCACGACACAATCGGACCAAGGATGGTCCATCTCGACACCAAATACCTTCCTGCACTGCCCCAAAATGGCCACTTGACTTACTACAACCAACTGCGCATGCGCAGATTGACGCGACTTGCATTCTAAAAACACGCCATTCTGACTCTACCCCACACAAGCTTCACGTTGACACCTTCCACGACCCATTCGGACCCATAGCGGTCCATCTTTATCCCAAACACACACCCACATACTCCCAAAATGCCTGCTTTCTATACTACGGGCCAGACTGCGCATGCGCAGAATATTGAAAACGGACGAACTATTAGTCCAGTCGGATGCTCCTCCACGAGAGCTTCAAAATAAGACCTCATACGACACCATAGGATCATTAGGGGCTCACCTAGACCCCAAAACGTCCACCCCGTATGGGCCTATACCCCATAGCCATGCAGTATAGGCCTATGGGCTTACCCAGGCCTCGGTGAACTTTTTCCAAAAATTTCACCGTTTCGCTTCGAAACCCTTCCCATCGTGTTCTAAATGACGAGACGTGAAAAACAAATCCAAACAATCCATATCACAATGAACGTATGTGAATTTCCCAGGTTGAACCTATACTCCCATATAGCCAGTATGGAGCTATATGGGCCTATCCACACCTACCCGGTACTTTTCCAAAAATTTCACCGATTCGCTCCGCGACCCCTCCCATTGTGTCTTTCTCGGCGAGACGAGAAAAACGAGACCCCACAACCCATAGTAACACCCACAAAAAAAATTGACCACCCCTCCCCCCATATAGCCAGTATGAGCCTATATACAGACCTCGGTGACTTTTCCCAAAAATTTCACCGATTCGCTCCGGGACCCCTCCCATTGTGTTTTTCTCGGCGAGACGAGAAAAACGAGACCCCACAACCCATAGTAACACCCACAAAAAAATTTGACCACCCCTCCCCCATATAGCCAGTATGAGCCTATATACAGACCTCGGTGACTTTTCCCAAAAATTTCACCGATTCGCTCCGGGACCCTCCCATTGTGTTTTCTCGGCGAGACGAGAAAAACGAGACCCCACAACCCATAGTAATACCCACAAAAAAATTGACCACCTCCCCCATATAGCCAGTATGAGCATATACAGACCTCGGTGACTTTTCCCCAAAATTTCACCGATTCGCTCCGGGACCCTTCCCATTGTGTTTTTCTCGGCGAGACGAGAAAAACGAGACCCCACAACCCATAGTAACACCCACAAAAAAATTGACCACCCCTCCCCCCATATAGCCAGTATGAGCCTATATACAGACCTCGGTGACTTTTCCCAAAAATGTCACCGATTCGCTCCGGGACCCCTCCCATTGTGTTTTTCTCGGCGTCCGTGTTCCGCTTTTTATATTTTCGGAAAAAATCCTAATTTTACATGCACAATTGACTTGATAGGCAGGCCCCGATAAGCCCGGGGACCGATATTAGCCCTTTTGGCTAGAGTTGATAGGGGTAAAGTCCGTGTTTCGCTTTTTATATTTTCGGGGAAAAATCCTAATTTTACATGCACCCACCCATGACTGAATGGCCCTCGAGAAGCGCTTCACTTTGAGACCTCACTCGACCCATTCGGTCCACTAGGAACCCACCCCGGTGACAAAACGTCTATTCCCATACTCTTTTTAGGCATTCCCCGTATACATTAAAGGGGACGTAAACTCTGCGGTAAAACACCGCGGGAATTATATAAGAGTCCCGATAGATTAAAAAAATCGTGACAAATATTTTTTCTCATTTTTTTCCAATGAATGAGACAGACGCAAACATAGTAAATACCGTGATTTGGAATTTCTTGGGGGCGCCGCCATGTTTATTTTAAGCAGGATTTTTATCCAATGGGAAAGCGTGGAATTCAGTTGTGCCGATAATCTCCTACGTCATCGGACATTCTCTGCGTCGAGATAACATGGCCGCATATGATCGTTTTCATGCACTCGTCCGTTCCCCGACTAACAGAGGCAATGTTATAGATTAGCTTTGATGTATAATACGGCCTGATTCTAGCAGATATTCTACGATGCCGGGCTGCTCTGCATTTGGCTTCACAATGTACCAGGTAATCCCGACACGTCGCACTATCATCCTCGTTCATGTTTGTAAGCTACGGTCTCGAATACGGCACCTCCGATTGACGCGTTTTTACCTCCAGACACAGAAGAACTAGTGTCCGCTGACGTCACGATTCTGCAAACATGGAAGCCTCTATGTTGTTCCAGTGTAACGAAGTTAAAACGTTTAGTACTGCTTTGAAAAAATTGTAAAAAAATATCTGATACACGATTTGGATTCTTTGAGGAAAAAGCATTAACTGGCCATGCATGGTTCACCAGAGTATACGTTCCCTTTAACATAATTTGGAAGTCACTTGGTTGACATGGGACTACTTTCTGTCCGCGGAAGTGACGGCATCACCACCAGACCGCGGAGGAATACAAAGGTTGAAGGTTGCCGGAACTACTTTTGACCTCCACGTGACCTTGAGCTGGTGGCGCCCCCTGGCGCCACAGGCGCCACAGAGGTAAAAGGCGATGTGGCGCCCCTATACTTTAACCTGCGAAAAAAGGGCACCAAGAGTTACCTCCCTGGAAAATGTGCGCTGAAATGCGGTGATACTACTACTCATGTTACTATTTTCTGTAGCAGCTTGATTTGGTTATTGAAAACACATTTGATATTTATGGAAAACTGTGTGTTGTTATTGTTTACAGTGTTGGTCCGGTACATTGTTATAAGAAATAAGAACGTTACTCAGTATTGTGCTTCAATGGACTGCTCTCTAAAAACTTGAGTGTAATGTTCACTCAAGTAAGAACGAAAATTCATCCTGCTCAAGCTGAGTGAAATTCACTCAACTTTGATTGACATTGACTCAAATTTCACCCAAGATTGACTTAACTCACTTAAGTTGAGTGAACATAAACGGAACTCATTCAACTTTACTGAAATTATCACACTCAATTGCATGAGAGAAATTTCACTCAAAATTTTCAGAGAATAACATAAAAAAAAGAAACATGGAAAAATGTTCAATATAAAATTAGAGTCACACATTATTGAGTTCAATCGTTTGTTCCCGATTTAAACAGAAAACTTAACCAAGAGACCCCTCTCCAAGGTTAATTGGTTTACATTAATAACGTAATCTTTTTTATTTCATCATATACATCCTCACATTCAAATGACTGTGGCTAATCGATTTTATAGAAAAATAGAAGAGGCAACTCTTCTCATCTTAAGCTGTTCTTAGCTCCTTTAGTTCCCAAATACATATTTAAATGAGAACAGTTCTGCCCCCGTAAATATGTCTGCCCCATAACAATTTTTCGTGCCCCTTGAGCTGGGGAGCTGAACCTTATCACACTATACCCTTGGGTCAAGTTCTGCCAGAAAATGTAGAAAAATCCGTCATTTTTTGGTCGATTTTTCGGTCAGATTTTTCGAATTTTTTATTGATGTGTTTTCTTTGCAAAAAACTGCATGATAACTAGCGAATAAAAGTCTGATGTGAAATAAAATATATTTTAACCAATTTTCCTCGATGAAAAGCAGGAATTTTGAAGAAAATGACGAAATCATCTTTCTGATACTCCACGTAGTCGCCATCTTGGATTTGCCCATGATACCCTACTCAGGCGGTTGTGCAAATAGACTCCGATATGATAAACTGAAAAGCTTTCGGACAGCTTTCATTCCGGAGATATGGGAGAAAGTTTGGTATGGGGAGTGGGGGGCATATGTAGGGATATCTTTACATATCGGATCCCAGGACAATATGAACGTTCAGGTTTGCTGTGACCATGATCTTTGACCACGCAATAGATAGACTTGTTCCTGAGCAGAGGAACAACATATACATGTAGTCTCAACAATTTTGGTGAACCCTTGACCTATATAGTCCGGATTCACCAGGTTCAGCTGACCTTAGAGCGTCATCAATCTCAAATGCCCGAGAGCTATTGGTCCACCATATATTCAATGATGATTTGAAAGGGATTGAATGAATGTTTGGAAGTTATCTGACCCGGAGTCCAGGCGGCGGATAGAAACTTGATTGTTATTGATAAACGAGTATTATTCTCTTCTAAATACTGTTATATGCAGAGCAAGTCACAAAATTTAAATGTAATTCCATCATGCATATAATACATATTATCAGTATTTTGCATGATAAAGGACGTACCCTCCCCCGGGTCACACATAATTACATTTCTGGAGGAGAAGACCCCTTTAGACAGACAGACAAACACGATAGACCAGGCCACAAATAAACAGAGGGCCAACTGCCACTTGACGGTTCCCACATATTCAACTCCAGGTGAGAGGTCCAGGACATTGTACCTGAAACATAAACAAAGTTGGATGTCTAAAGATTTCCACATCATCCTCGAGACCTTTTATAAATATTTAAAATTTTAATTTCTCAGATGATGTTATTTTTTGGCATGAGCAGATAGAGAGGGACTGTCTTAAATCCTATCAGAGATCAAGCTTATTTGGGAATTCGATACCATGCAGGTTTGTGGTGTTCCAAGTCATAAGCAATACTAGACCGCTAAGGAATATAGGTGAGGGCAGGGTGGTTGGTTGGTGTGTGTGTGTGTGGAGGGGTGAGGTGGGGAGGGCAGGGGTGGTTGGTTTGTGTGTGTGTGGAGGGGTGAGGTGGGGAGGACAGGGGTGGTTGGTTGGTGTGTGTGTGTGTGTGTGTGTGTGTGGCGGGTGAGGGGTATTAACAAGCAGAGATTGTAGCTCTATCAATCTTGGTTGATCCATTATTCTGTTAGGGTGAAACCAAGGTGTAAAACTTGTCACATTCGTGGGGCCAACTATTAGCAGGATACACAACATAACCAAAAGTGATAAGTATCACACCGAAAAGGTGATAAGTTAGAATCAGCACCTCTAAAACTGATGGCCATCGCCTCTGAGTGATGAGCAATGATTGTAAATTTAGGTCATCAACTTTTAATGAGGCAACATCATCACCCTTAAAAGGCGATGGCGTTACCATTTAAAGGTGATGGCTTCAACTCATCACCTTTTAAAGGTGATTGCCATGTCTGGTCACGATTAAAGGGTAATGGGCCATCACTTTTTTTCCTGTGTTTTTATGATGGGTTTACTACCAATATCTGTTTTTCTGCCGTAGCCTTGGTTGGTATGTCTTCGCATACATTACATACCTCAACAGATGGTTTAATTGAGTGTTCGCAGTGAACTACAATGGATATAATAACTAGATTATACACCGTCAGATGATATCTGCAGGCACTTTCACCCAGTTATTTAAAATTTCTCACAAATCTGTGAACATTTATGCTGTCCCATATTATGTAGATTGATTTACATCATTTGGAAGTCACATGTACACTGAGATAGACCCTCGCTATGTACATATAATGCAACAGGATGACACCTTGCCGTAGGAAAAGGCGGATCATTTAGAAATATATCCAACATGTTGGGACTGAGATTATCTCCTTGTTTTACCAACTTTCTATGTTACCAATTGTCAGGTCTACAGTCTTAGTCATCACGACAGACATGGTGTCTTGCTGGCATCATTGGAAGTAGTTGACCACACGGCCCCTAGCACCGGCATAAGCGGTATTAGATACAAATCTAGAGAGCTATGATTGAAATGCTCTGACAACTTGCATACTGGTAATTGGTGAGTTGTTTCGCTGTGACAACTCGTACACTGGAGATTGGTGAGCTGTATCGTCGTCAGATGTAAATGACGGCATTTAACACAAAATACTAGTCTGTAAGGCCCGATGTCGACCCAGCATCAACTTCCCACAAATGCCAACATATATCAAAGACCAAAAGGTCTGTACAGGGTGCGGGCCTCGGGGACGAAACGTCCACCAGCAGAATCTCGCCATATACATGAAAAAATTACAACACATATAAGGGAAGTGGGAAGAGGTGCCGACATACTGACTGGGTCACATGACTTCACAGAATGTCTTCTGGTTAGCCTTTTCTAAAGCACATACCAAGAATCTAACGATTCGTGATATGTGTTGTATCTCAGGTACGCTTTTATTGTACCTGTTCATGTGGCAACTTGGATGATATGATCACACGGCCCCTAGCACCGGCATAAGCGGTATTAGATACAAATCTAGAGAGCTATGATGGAAATGCACAGTGACTAGAACCCATATATGGATGATTGAACCAAACCTATATTTTACAATCGAACACAATAGACAGGATTGATCTCATAACAATACAATTTGATTTACGAATCAGGACAATACCACCAGAAAACGGACCTGAAGAACGACATGACTGGCCTTTTCCACTGACCTCTAAATAGAAAGATCATCTGAAGTGAGCTGAGTTTCTTTCACGTCGGATATATAACATATATAAGCTAACGACCTCAGAAAGATCTAACCGACAGGGAAAGGCGTGAATTCTCTCCTAATCAATACTAATCACTTTCTCCCGTATATGAGAAGAAATACAAGTACTGTTTCAACGGCATTGGTATACTAACATCCAGAATTCCTCAGTGGCCAACAAGCTCTCTCTTGAGCCAGTATTGTTCAGCGACGAGATATTTGTTGTTATTGATGTCGTCCAGTTTACGCCGTTGATGGGTACACAACCAGCTGTGTTCCATGAGTTACTACATGTGGTCCATGGAAGTGGGGACTGGAAACACATTGCGGCGTAGTAGAGGACCCAGGCCACCAATGTGTTGTAGTATATAGAGAATACGGTGGACAATATCACAATAGCTACGCCGATACCTGGAAATTGTAATCAGATACGCTAAATAATATTAAGTTGTCTTCGACATAAACCTGTCTTCAGCAATTCATTCACTCAGTCTTGCTTTGCGATGAATATTGTGTGGAATTAGTTGTATGGCGATACGGCACGCTGTACTATGCATGATGGATGCTCAATCAGAAGACTAATCACTTACTTCGATTATACCTGATTAATGACCACCTCATCAGTCTGTACAGCTATGACGTTATAATATTATTGATACAGGAGCAGATAACCACGTACGTTTATCAGCGTTGAAACTGCCAAATGATATCTGCTTCGTCTAAGATTTGGGCAGAAAGCCAAGACGCACAAGCAGAAAATGTAAATCTAGCAGTGAAGACAACCAACCTTGAAACAAGGGACAGATCTTCCAGACTTTTAGAGGGCTGATGGAGAAATATTGCCCTAAACAACTCTCCAGGAAAAATAGTGGAATTCCGCAAACCACCAAGAATATAACTCTGACAATCAGGAACGCTCCTGAAAATAGAAATAACCGATCTACTTTATAAAATGCCAAATCCTTAGCAACATATTCTAGAATTTTATTAAATCCCTGTAGAAGATATTCTATGATCATATAGGACAAAGTTATCCACCGTTATGGAAATGATATCACGAAGAATGTGAGGTTCTGTAAAAAATGTCGCCCACTATAGCAAAATTGATCCAAATCAACAATATCCCACAGAGAAATCCTATGGGATTCTGTAGGGCATTATATAATATTCACGTAGGAAAAGTCATGTACCACTGTTAAAAAAAAACCCTCGCACATTGTAAACAATTTGTAATCTCATAGGATTTTCTAGGATTTCTTATAGGATATAGACAACCACAACAACAATATAATACCAGTAACATATGAATACATATACTAGTATGTATGAATTTGAGGTGGGATAGTTGTGTTTGTCGTGGTTTTGTAAAATACCAATGATATTTCTCAGGTTAGAAGGGTTGTGTCCGATAAAATCCAGTATCGATTTGAATGTGTGTCCGTCATGCTTTGATCGTGACTGGTCATATCTTGAAATTACTACAGGGTCAAATATTTTAGTTTTGTGGGTTTTGGTGGATTTCCTAGAATTCATGGTTGAAACAACACAGATTTTTTTTTGTTTTGTTGGGGGTTTCTGAAATCCAGATGTCTGTTTGCCGGTTAGAGGCTTTTTAAATCGGGTTAAAAGTAAAAAAACAAAACAAAAACAAAACGAGTTGGTTCACTGTGTGCGACAATATTCGCGTACTTTGGAAAACACAATCTTGTCGAAAATGGAGAACCAAACAAACGAATCACATTGGCTCTTAACCCACAGAAACAGTATTTGGATTATAAAAAAAACCCCATGGAAAATGAACATATCGGCTCAAAAAATAACCAATAAAAATACATATGTATTGTACTATATTTGATGTACGGTCAGCAAATATCGTATGTGTTTTGTCCTATCGCATGACCAATGCATGCATTATAATTGAATGTTCACTTTTAATGAAATCCTGTGTCTTTGTTTCTTTGTGCACGAGCCATGAAAAGGGGAAGAAAGGAGTTTCTGCATCATCACACTTGAAGGCATACATGAATAGACAAATACATGTAAACATATACACAAATTGGAGCGATATGCAAGAGGTGAGAAAACTCGACGACGTTCAGCGACTAAAGACAATACAAGGAACCTTCCCTCGGCACCTCACATCTCGGAAGCTGTGATGACACATTAGCTCAAAGAAACAACTCATCTGATGTTAATGGATTAGAATCGAGGACGTCTGAGTGAACGCCTCAACACGGGATGAACCTGGTAAATTTAAAAATACCCAGAAAAAATACCCTGTTCTACCCGACGTTGTACGACTTAACTTTCCCACCAAAACAACAAACCTACGGAAGCGTATTAGTGCCAGTGTGAAAAAAAAAATTCCGAGATTTATCTCCTAATTAGGACTTATTATCTCCTAATTAGGAGAAAATTATCTCCTAATTAGGACATATTATCTCCTAATTAGGACTTATTATCTCCTAATTAGGAGATAATTATCTCCTAATTAGGAGATAATTATCTCCTAATTAGGACTTATTATCTCCTAATTAGGAGTTAATAAGTCCTAATTAGGAGATAATTATCTCCTAATTAGGAGATATTATGTCCTAATTAGGAGATAAATCTCGGAATTTTTTTTTTCACACTGGCACTAATACGCTTCCGTACAAACCTACATATATTTATCGAATGACATGTACAGAGGGCGGACCTCGGGGATAACAGTAGACCAGCAGAATCCTACGGTATACAGGTGGTAAACTGTAGCGATATGCAAGAGGTGGGGAAAATTCACGACGTCTGGCGACTAAAGAGCAACCATATTACTCTACAGGAAAGCTTCCCACTGCACCTCACATTCAGATCCCAGAATACAGAATACAGAAGAGACATACACAGACAGTCAATTATAGTCACATTTGCATTGTTAGTACTAAATTTGGATATGTATGGTAGGTCAAGATTAATATACAATAAAGGTTACAAGGAAACAGTAAACACAGATAGAATATACTTTTTGGTATTGCGTCAGTCATTCAGTAGTTGCCATCTCTGTTTGAAGGTTTGATGGCAATTATTATTTCGACTTCCACGTTTTTGTTTATTTCCTGTTACAACGTTGTAGTTGTTAGTGATCTACCTTGAACACTGCTCTGATATATGTAGAATCTTACTGCAATAAGGATGAAGTTTACTTGCCTGGAGAAGACTATCTGATACCACGCCAAGGGCGGCTTTTTCACTATTTATATCAGTTACTGCTAAGCCGGTGCTAGGGGCCGTGCGGAAACTTGTTAGTCTCCACATGAACAGAAGCAACAAAAGCGCGGCTGAGATACTAAGGCTACTTCCGAGAATCTATCTTATCCTCGGGTCTGAATGTTGGGTGCTGGGGGATGCTTTTCTGTAGAGTCTATGGTTGCTTTTTAGTCGCCAGACGTACGTTGTCAATTTCCCCACTTCTTGCATATCTCTCCAATTTACTGGTAATGTAATCTTTAATATTTTCCAATAATTCCTTCGCAATTGTACATACCCAAAATTAGTGCAGAAGTGTTTCAGTTTCACTATTGCAGAAGCTACACTTATCATTCTGCATGGTTTTCATCTGGTGTTATGTCCGCTCAGCAGGATGGATGACAAAACACCAGACTTGGACTGCATCATTTATTTGAGCTCTTGTTCCAGTGCCGGCATGGCAAGCCTCGATCTCGCGCATGCCTCTCATGAATATTCATACAGAAGACATCGGGGGACATCCCCAAAGCTCCATGCATTGAGGGGTGATATCTTTACAGTCCAATACATCACATTCCTCCCTCTTTAGTCAGAACACCGCGTGTCATAGAGTAGAAAATCAATTCATGTCCAAATACAGTCTCTTCAATTCAGTTCACAACAATTGATAAAGAAATTCAATCTATCGACTTAACATAAATTCAATCTATTGACTTAACTTGAATTAAGTGTTATCATGAACGAACATACAATTACAATCAAATTTAACATGAAATACCCCAGAAAAATATGGAGTTCGTGAATTTTTAGTTGATATCCTTTCTAAATACCACAATGAATGAGTTGATTCTCGAGTACAAGACTTTTCAACCAGTAAAGAGAAATACCATCTAGATCAGTCAGTTCATTTGTACACCATGTAATCTCTAAGTCTAACACTTGGTTGCTTTACCCGTTGAGATTCTCTTCTGACTGGTTGAACTTCAGTATGAGAGGTATCCGCCCTTCTCTGTGATTCAGACACCTCTGAAGGCTCATATGTTCTAACTTCAGGGGCCAAGCCAGGGTCTTCCTCGTAGTGAGTACTCTGCGTTGTCAAAATATCTTGCACATTGGTTGCAAGCGGCCCAGTTGTTTGTGGGCATGGTATGTCTACCAAAGGAAATGTGTGTGTGCTTACCTCACCAGATGAGCGGAAGCTACAAAATCGAATGTGGTCTATGTGTCTGCGAAATGTGAGACCATCTTCTAACTGAATCTCATATATAAAAGGGCTTGAGATGCCACTAACAACACCATGCAACCATACTGGTCCTGAGGCAATTTTTTTTACCAGAACCGAGTCACTGAGTTCGAGTACTCTTACCTTTGAACCCTTATCCTTCGAGGTCTTTATTTGTGTTTGTTTCTGTTTCACTTTTCTGGCCAAGTTTGGACGTATTTGATCTAAACGAGTTTTGATTTGTCTTTTGAACAATAGTTCACTGGGAATCGTTCCAGTTGTAGCATGTAGCATGTTATGCGATACCTCATTAGAAACTTTTGCAGTCGAGTTTCTATGTCTGGTCCATGAACTTTTTTCTGTCCGTCCTTTACAGTTTGTACAGCTCTTTCAGCCAATCCATTGCTGGACGGGTGATGTGGTGGTGTCCTGACATGTTCCACGCCATTTGTGGCAAGAAAACTGCTAAATTCCTCAGAAACAAACTGAGTGCCATTGTCACTAACTATCGTCTCGGGTAAGCCATGTGTCGCAAATAATTTGCGCATCACTTTAACGGTGTTGACTGCTGTTGCGGACTGTACTCGTACAGCATCAATCCACTTACTGTAGGAATCTACTTCGATAAGAACTTCTTGTCCATGGATGGTAGCATAGTCAATGTGCAAGCGTAACCATGGTTTATCGGTAAACTCCCATGGATGTATCGGAGCGTGTTGGGGCTGTCTTTGATTCTCTTGACAAACGACACAGTCCGTGACATGGTTTTCTAATGCTTGATCAATACCAGGCCACCATAAGTACGACCTAGCTAGTGATTTCATCCTGACGATTCCTGGATGTGTAGAGTGTAGTTCATTTTGCAGTCTTCGTCGTAACTCCTTGTCACTGGGGATAACTACTCTCTGACCCCAGAGGACAATGCCGTCTTCAACACTAAGCTCTTCACGTTTGTGGACATAAGGAGTGAACTGCTCGTCCTTTCGTACAGATGCTGGCCAACCCTGTAAAATATACGTGCGAACGCGAGAGAGGACCGGATCTCTGTTAGTTTTGACCCTAATCTCTTCAGCCTCAACAGGACTGGTTTCGACCTCTGCCAACAAGTTTATCTGGACATTTTCACCAGAGTCCGTGCACAGACCATCGAACAACCACTGCATTTGATCTGTATCAGGCAATGGTAGACGGGAAAGTGCATCTGCATTTGCATGCTCTTTGCCACCCTTGTGCACAATCTTGTATTCATAACCCGACAAGATCATATGCCAACGGGTAACCCTGGCTGACGCCATTGAGCTGGTTGGCTTTTCACCAGACAGGGATACCAAAGGCTTATGGTCTGTCACAATAGTGAATGGGCCGCCGAAGAGGTATTTATGGATTTTTTTCAGTCCAAAAATAATTGATAGTCTTTCCTTCTCATACTGTGCATAATTGCGTTCACTGGAAGTCAAGGTTCTAAATGCAAAGGCAATTGGCCTTTCTGTTCCATCAGGCATCTTATGACTGATGACCGCTCCCAATCCATAAGGGCTGGCATCAGTCTCCAGCAAGATTGGCTTGTCCTGGTCGTAATGCACTAGCAAGTCATCACTTTGCAATAATTGCTTTGACTTCTGAAAAGCAAGTTTCTGTTCCGGGCCCCATTTGAACTTGGGATCTAGAGTAGTTTTTCCATGAGCTTTTGTCTTAGAACTTCTGGACTTTTTGGCACCAGTGCTCTGACCTGCTGTGTACTCTGCTTTGAGTAATTCTGTCAATGGAGCAATGGGTTTCGATAGGTTGGGAATGAACCTTCGGTAATAGCCCAACAAACCTAAATAGGCTTGAAGCTCTGTTTGGTTTTTGGGCTCAGGTGCCTCTTGAATAGCATTTATCTTGTTTTCGACTGGTCGCAACCCTTGTGCATACAAACGATGTCCAAGGTAAGTAACTGAGTCCTGCAGGAACTTACACTTATCCTCTCTCAGCCTCATGCCACACTCATCGAGGCGCTTCAGGGCTGCTCTAACATTAGCTGAATGTTCTGCATCATTGCGGCCACTTATGATGATATCATCAAGGTAAGGCCTGCACATTGGAATGTCAGCTAGTAGTGACTCCAGTGTGCGCTGGAATAAGGCGGGAGCAGAGGCTATTCCGAATGGCGGTCTGGCATATTGGAATAAGCCACGATGGGTATTTATGGTTGTGTACTTCCGGGCCGACTCTTCTAACTTAATTTGGTGATATGCATGAGATCAAGTCTGGTGAACTTCTTTCCACCCTGTAAGCTATGCAACAAATCATCAAGCGTGGGAAGGGGATATTGTTCCAATTTCAGGACTTTGTTTGCAGTCAATCTGTAGTTGCCACATACGCGGATGGTACCACCCGGCTTCATAACAGGCACAATTGGGCAGGCATAGTCAGAAAATTTCACAGGTTCAATGATGCCTTGTTCCAAAAGTTCATCAAGGCTCCTGTTATTTTTTTGTTTTTTGGCATATGCAACAGGTGAAGCCTTGTAGAACCTTGGTTTCTCCTCTGTAGGAAAGACTTTGGCTTGATAGCCTTTCAATTCACCTGATACAGAAGAATCAAATACAGTTTTGTGCTCCTGTATGATCTCCCTCAGATAATTTAGAGTAACTTCAGAGTTTATACTGTCAACTTGAGGTTCTGACTGCTTTGAGGAGGGGACTTTGTTTGCAATTACCTCTGCAATCGGAACAGGGATAGCTTCCAACCAGTCCCGGCCAATCAAGCTAACGCTTTCGCTTACAACAAGAAGTTGCAGTTGATGTGTTTTTGTTGCAGCCGGGTACTTCACCTGAACAGTGGCTTCACCCACAATTTGCACCTTGGATCCTGTGTAGGTTTTCAATGATGCCCTACAAGGTTTCAAGTCGACATGAGCACCAAGACTATGGTAAATTTCTGAGGAAACTATAGACCATGGGCTGCCTGTGTCCAGCTCCATCGTGACATTTGTGCCATTGATTTGCAGTGTGACCTCGTATGGCTGAGACTTTTCAAGCTTATTTAAAACTGGGCTATCCAGGCGCAATAACTCGTCATCTGAGTGTGATTGACCATCATCAGAATTTGATTCCTCAGCTGCACCTAGACGATGGGTTCTCTGCCCCTTGAAGTCTGTCTTAGGCTTCCGGAACTGTTTGACTTTCGCACACTGGCTCTTAGTGTGACCGATTTGACTACATTTGTAACATTTCTCGCCCCTGAATCCGCAGGAGTCGGAGAAATGCTTTCCACCACAGCGCCAACATTTGCGGAATTCTTTGGTTGATGACTTAACCTGAAATTGAGGCACTTTACTCTTATTTGGGTTTGCCTTGGACTTTGCAGAAGCCTGGAATTTGTTAACCTTATCGGTATTGGTTTCAGGTAGACTAATTTATTTTATGTCTTCAACAGTTTTATTCGCCATCTCCATGGCTGATGCGACTTGGAGAGCTCTGTCAAAAGTCAGGCTGGTTTCACTAAGCAGCTTGCGCTGAATTGCAGCTTCATTGCAACCCACTACAAGTCTATCTCTAAGCATTTGATTTAGCTCTGCAAAGTTGCAACTGTCACTTAACCGTCTGAGTTCAGCAACAAATTTGGGGATGGTCTCACCAGGTTTCTGAGACCTTGTATAAAACCGATACCGAAGAACAATTTCACTCGGCTTCGGCGAATAGTGTTGTTGCAAAACATTAACACATTCGGTAAAAGATTTGTCAGTCGGCTTCTCAGGTTGCAAAATAGCGCGACGGGTATGATATCCCTTGCTACCCAAGCTGGTGAGAAAAATGGCACGTTTCTTCGCTCCTTCGGCTATGTTATTTGATTCAAACCATGCTTCTAAAATTTCAGTCCACTCTTCAAAAGAACCCTGGCTTGGGTCAAAAGTAGATACTGATCCAATAGGAGACAATTGAATGACAGGAAGAGAGGGGGGTCACCCATGATCTGATGATAATCAAGGCAGATACCTCAATATTCTATAGTATGCGAGATAAATTGAACAATAGCTTTTCACAATTC
This sequence comes from Hanleya hanleyi, assembly GCA_036873755.1. Classification (NCBI taxonomy): domain Eukaryota; kingdom Metazoa; phylum Mollusca; class Polyplacophora; order Lepidopleurida; family Hanleyidae; genus Hanleya; species Hanleya hanleyi. The sequence continues at coordinate 63,118 of JAVTVY010018231.1, forward strand.
CAGTGACAATACTGTGCAAAATGCCCTTCCTATACTACTGATGTTACTAAAAACACCCTAATTTGAAATGGATGTAATCAATATGGTAGTATGCGAGATAATTCCAACAAGCGTTTTTCCCAAAGTCACTGTAACAGAATTGTGCCACATGCACCTTCTATACTACTGTTGGTACCAACAATGCCCTACTTTGAATCAGATTTATCAAATATGGTAACGGATTGTCTGAATTAATTCATAAAAAGTGCTTATTTGATACCTGTAATCTGTTGTTGGTGTTCTTCGTGTTGTTGCTTCCTTTTTTGTAATTGGAAGATATTTCAATTGTTATTGGCTATGAAATAGCATAGTTCTGGCACGTTTACAGTTGTCAATTTGGTCCTTTGAATCAATGTCCTATCTGTACTCTCCTGAAATTGCTGATGGCTGGCAGGGAAACTGTACTCTCCTGGGCGAGTCGTGAAGATTCTCCGGCTGGCTTGTAGTGTTGGCGAACGGCGTTCTCGTCGTTGACACTGGCGCGGCGGTGAAACGGTGAAATATCAGCTGGGTGACCGAGAATAAAACACCATAAGATTTTCCTCTAGTTCAGTTGTCTGGAAAACACGACAGCGTGACTGTCGTATAAATTGTTTGACTATCCCCGTAATGGCCAACAAGGTGTATTTAATGCTGGATGGCAAACCAGCACATATATTTCAATTCACACCATACATCATAGCCACAGTCCGATATCACAATGTCGATGAACCTGTGCGAGTCTAATGTTGCCAATTATCTGAAATAACTTTTCACTCGTGGTTTGATTCTGTTTTCCTGTAATTTTATTTAAATTACAGTGCGTATTCTGCACGAGGCAAAGTCATAAAAGCCGACTTATTGTTCCGTATGTTGTCCTTCCTACTCACGATTTCCCGTGTCACATGTATTTTCCCCCATGTGCATGACGTCGTGACAAGCGAAAATGGCGCCGGTGGAGTCTTGATGTGCGTCAGTTTGTGTTAATTTCCAGTCGATTACTGGCAGACATTGTTCATCACAAACACGACAGTTTGCTGATAGGCGGTTCGTAGTCCTCTCGTCGCCAATTTGTTATGTCCGCTCAGCAGGATGGATGACAAAACACCCGACTTGGACTGCATCATTTATTTGAGCTCTTGCTTCAGTGCCGGCATGGCAAGCCTCGATCTCGCGCATGCCTCTCATGAATATTCATACAGAAGACATCGGGGGACATCCCCAAAGTTCCATGCAATCAGGGGTGATATCTGTACAGTCCAATACATCACATCTGGCATAGCAGTTTGTTTGTTCCTAAGAACGTGTAACGGTTACCCGTTTGTGTAGAGAACAGTTTGAATCAGGAGGCGTGTGCTACGTTGGAATGTGGAAGAACGACCTTGACCCGTGTCGTCAGTGTCGAGCAAGGCAGATTTCGGAAATGCATTCCCCTGTATTTCTCGCTTACCAGAGCGAGTTGGAAGCTGATATTTAACAATTACGTCAGTTATGAATTATGGTTTGTTCTTCCATAGCCATATTTATTCAGCGAGGTCCATATAAACGGTTCGGGGAAGTGTGGTGTAAGTGACAATAAAGAGGGCGCTGGCATCGTCGACTTGTGCTACCTTTATCTGCAGGAGAACGGTTCTGTTTCTACCTTTATTCACAGAAGAGCGGTAGCTCTATATAAGCTTGAACGAACGTAGAGAGGGGGGACAGACCAGAAATAGAGGGCTGGAGAAACACGTCCAGGTACAGCCTGTAACTTATTGATTTTTGGCATAATTTACGGTTGAGCGTAAAGGCAGTTGTTTCGGCCTGGGAATCTAAAAGATTATGAATCCTGTAGTTAGTGTAACCTGTGAAAACACGCCAATCCAATGAGAATTTGCCGGCTCGCATTTTCGGTGTGGAAACGTGTTTGTGGTTATACTATAGTTTAGGGAACACGTCCGACTGGCGTGTTGTATGTACATGTAGTTGGGGGTATTCTATAATACTGTAATGAGACATGCGTTTGCCTGTAGCACATTTAGGCAACTTGCATGGTCTAACTTCAGTATAAAATAGGGCTTTAGTGTCTATACCAGTAGGTTGATAATTTCGACAATATTGCTGTGCTATCTCGCTGCACTGGGACTTAAGCCACAATATTTGTTGATCTTCTTGACCGTGTAGCGGTATATGACTATAGTCAGGAGATTCCCTCCCTCCCCAGAAGTATACAACTGCACTAAATACAGAGATACATCAACCAAGTTTCCCCCTGCCATAATCCTACAACGTGTCGTGGAGCCTGTTTATTCGTCGCTGACAGCCGGGCAACGCTTTACGGGACGGAAACGGTCGCAGTATTACAGCCGGCAGGGCGAGGCAAGACACGGCGGGCGAGCCATTTTCGTCGGTAAACATCGATAAACTGGGCCGGGCGCTTTGGGAGCAGGAAAGGCCGCAAACAGTTACACAGACGGCGTATAGCTGGCCATAGACAAGTTACAGATGCAGCTTACAGATTCAACTGGAAGGACATGTGTCTTTATCACACATACGAGCAGATAAAGACGCACAGATCACAAACAGTACCGTACCAGTCCAGCCATACCGATCACCATTATACCGTCGAGAAAGATACAGCACACAGATCACACAAGAACGATACAGCACACAGATCACACAAGACATCTACAGAACACAGATCTTACAAGAAGGAGACGTGTATTTGTCACACGTTAAATAAGAAACACAGAGCACAGATTATACAGTCAAGAAAGCCACAGATCCCACAGGGAGGATATGCGTATTTATCACGCATAAAGGCACGGTGCAGGTGGGCTCACTTTTACCGATGTAAAAGCGGAACAAGACATACAGATTCCAGTAGGACACGTGTATTTATCACACGTTACAGAAGGCGGGCTTCCTTTTACCGATGTAAAAGTGGTAACCAGGCTTACAGACTGAACGGTCAAGCCCAGGGCACAGATACAACGGCAGTTTACAGACCGTACGATGTTTCATCGGTACCAGATGGAATTGTAATAGCACATTATATACCCATGTAATTGTCCTGACGGTCACGGAAGTGGGCGTGATACTTACCGGAGAGATCGTCGTGAAGTGTGTAGTCACAGGCCGGGGCTATAGACGGGTCGCAGCAGCCGTAAGGGTTGAGACGCCGGGCTATACTTACCTGTGCGGGAAGCAGACTGGTGAGCTGACAAGTTACGGTCAAGCTCCGACGACTAGGGGTGAAGTACACGCCGAGTTGCCACGTCTCTGGAGAGAGCGTCACCGCCGTGACGTTCCAACGACTGGGGGTCGTCTCTGGAGAGAGCGTTACCGCCGTAACGTTCCAACGGGCCGTGACGTTTCAGCGACTTGGTGCTATATCTGGAGAGAGCGTCACTGCCGTGACGTTCCAACGCCTGAGGGTATATATATATTGGAGAGAACGTTACCGCCGTAACGTTCCAACGGGCCTTGACGTTTCAACGACTGGGCGACGTATCTGGAGAGAGCGTTATATCCTTAACGTTCCAACGACTGGGTGCCATTCCTGGAGAGAGCGTTATATCCATAACGTTCCAACGACGGAAGAGAAGGGCCAGCAGCCAGGCCGCCCTTATCCCCAGAAGAGAAGGGCCAGCAGCCAGGCCGCCCTTATCGCGCATTAAGCACTATATTAACTATAAAGTTATATGCATACACTCTCATATATATAGGTCCATACTCCATGTAAGGGAGCACGAGATTGGGCTATTAATTACCCCTCTTTGTAAGGCGACAGTGTAAAAACGACACTTTGAAAGATATGTATATTATGTAGTTTGTCTCGATAGGGGCATTACCCCCTTCCATAAGACGACAGTGTTAAAACGACACATGTAAGGTACATGTACAGGACTATTCTCCTCCCAGGACGATTTTCTATAACGACACTGTAAAACGACACATTCACTGAATCATCTAGCCAGGCTTAGAAATATTGTCAGGGCCATTCTTACTTGTAAGAGAAGAACCATAGTCTAAAAACGACACTTTGAAGGCGATGTATATTTTTAAAGCGACAGTCTAAAAGCGACACTTCATCAGATATGTTTATTTCATAAAGCGACAGTCTATAAACGACACTTCATCAGATATTTATATTTCATAAAGCAACAGGCTAAAAATGATATTATTTCTGTATACTTTCCATGATGGCACAGTGTTTGGACACTCACCTTGAAAGATGACAGTTTGAAAGATATGTATATTATGTAGTTTCTCTCGACAGGGGCATTACCCCCTTCCATAAGACGACAGTGTTAAAACGACACATGTGAGGTACCAGGACTATTCTCCTTCCACAACGATTTTCTAGAACGACACTGTAAAACGACACTTTCACTGAAACCGCACTGCGGTGGTCTAATGGTTAGAGCGTCGGCCTCGTAAGCGGTAGTTTCTGGGTTCGATCCCAGGCCGGGTCATACCTAAGACTTCAAAAATGGTACTTGTTGCTTCCTCGCTTACGCTTAGCATTAAGAGGATAGAACAAGGACTGGTTCGCTCGGTGTCCGTATAATGTGACTGAGTGGGGTGTCATGTCTGCCTACGGCATGATATTTCAGTGGGACAGCACTATAAAATGGCAGCATTAGATCTGCTCTGCTACAAGTAGGATCGCCTTCCCCTCCCCCTCCCCTCCCTTCCCTTTCCCGTCGTGATATAGCTGAAAAAATGTTGAAAGCGACGTTAAACCCTATTCACTCACTCACTCACTTTCACTGAATCATCTAAGAACAGCCATGCTTAGAAATATGGTCAGGGCCATTCTTACTTGTAAGATGACGACAGTCTAAAAATGACACTTTGAAAGCGATGTATATTTTTTAAAGCGACAGTCTAAAAGCGACACTTCATCAGATATGTATGTTTCATAAAGCGGCAGTCTATAAATGACATTATTTCTCTATGCTTTCCATGATGGCACAGTGTATGGATGCTCCATAAGACGACAGTGTTAAAACACATGTGAGGTACCAGGACTATTCTCCTCCCACAACGACACTGTATAACGACACTTTCACTGAATCATACAGCCATGCTTAGAAATATGGTCAGGGCCATTCTTACTTGTAAGATGACGACAGTCTAAAAACGACACTTTGAAAGCGATGTATATTTTTTAAAGCGACAGTCTATAAACGACATTATTTCTCTATGCTTTCCATGATGGCACAGTGTATGGGCACTCACATTAAATGGAATATAGCAGCTATACTCTCAAATATTTTGTCAGACTTTATTTATATCCCAGATGACGATACATGTACATTCCACCCACATTTACACTAAATGAAATAACATACTGTCAAATGGACTGTCAAAGCAGTTTTATTCCAGTATTAATATTTAATCTCACAAATAACACACGTTCATCCTCCAGTGATAAAAAAAAAACATGTGTAGCGGCTTTCATAATCATCCACTGACAACTTAAGGAAACTTTGTATGTAAACATGTCCATGTGCATTTCAGCTAAACCAAAAACTCTATTCTTACATTTTAACATTGGAGCACCCATACAATATCCCCTGAGGCAGTGCTCATTGCTGGCTGCAACCCTCTTACTTCATGGAATACTCCACTGCCATATTTTTTTTATTTCAAAACACTAAACATTTTTGTATGCTTTCAAACCGGCATGCAGGTCTATTCCATTAATAAAGTAACGTTAAGGCAGTAATGTACCTGTACTTCAACATCAAAAAGGATTATAATATGGAGTTCGCTTCCATCATGTGGGCAGTATATCTTCTCCTGTATCCAAGAATACTGAGTCAAAGGATCCCAGAGCAATAATCGAGGTGTCAAATATTGCCAAACTCTGGGCTGCATTTCACCTCTCCAAACATTGCTGCCAGTCAAAATTATGCATGGCACTTTCATGCCGTCTGCATTTATTCTTTCAGAAATATAATCCCATATTTCTTTTCCAAGATCCTCCACAGATGTAAAATTTTTAATCAAGGATGCAGTCAAAAGGAGGAGGACAAAAATCTTCAATTTAGCCATCTTGTCTGCCTATCAACTTGTATGTGATGATGTGTCTATTCACGTTGTGTTTGCACATGTGAACTTCAATATGCCATATTTCTTCCAACCCTTTCAAAATGATGGACCGGTAAGAACAGAGGTATTGCACACCACCATCACCAATGTCTTCTGAAAAGAAGCAATAAAACATATGTACACAATTTCAGCTTTGCACTTTTCAACTGTAAATGAAGTTTCAACTTATTACTAAGTTACAGAACCTGAATGGCTTACATGTATCACATCAACTTAACTATACGTAGAAATCCAACAAACAGGAACATTACACATGTTCCTCAAGTCGTGTGTCAAAGCGGTGTCGGGCAGAAATGTATGTGAAGTCAACTGTCAAAGCAGTGTTGGAGAGCAGTGAACATGAAGTCTAGTGTCAAATTGGGATAGGACTTAGGGTTATGTATCATTAGTAACTTTTACATTCATGGTCATTTCAGCAATCGAAATCAAATAATTTCTCCACCAAAGTGTACCTCAGATGAAATGTTGAAACATACTGGGAGAATGATGTGCTTCAACTTCAGTGTCAAAGCCAGTGTATGGAGGAATGTACATCAAGTTGACAGTTAAAGCAGTGTTAAGGAGGAATGTACATGTAAAGTGTCAGAGTGGTGTTAGTCAAGAAGGTACGTCAAATTGACTGTGAAAGCGGTGTTAGAAGGGAATGTACTTCAACTGAAGTGTCAAAGCGGTGTTGGAGAAAAATGTATGTGAAAAGTGTGAAAGCGCTGTTAGGGAAGAAGGTACGTGAAGTCAGGAGTCAAACTGGTGTTAGGGAACAATGTACATCAAGTCAATGTACATCAAGTCGAGTGTCAAAGCAGTGTTAGGGAGGAATGTACATGAAGTCGAGTGTCAAAACGGTGTTAGGGAGGAATCAGGATAGGGGTTAGGGTCAGGTTCATTTCAGCTATCAAAATGAAATAAGTCGAGTGTCAAAGCAGTGTTAGGGAGGAATGTATGTGAAGTCCGCTGTCAAAGTGGGGTTAGGGAGGAATCAGGATGACACTTCGGGTTAGGTACGTTTCGTAACTATCATGTTGAGAAAGGTACGTGAAGTCAAGAGTCAAAGCGGAGTTAGGAAGGAATGTACGTGAAGTTGAGTGTCAAAGTGGTGTTAGGGAGGAATGTACGTGAAGTCGAGTGTCAAAGCAGGGTTAGGGAGGGTTGTATGTGAAGACGAATGTCAAATCGGTGTTAGGGAGGAATGTATGTGTAGCCGAGTGTCAAAGCGGTGTTAGGGAGGACTGTACGTGAAGTCGAGTGTCAAAGCGGGTTAAGGACTTAGGGTTAGGTAACTATCAAGTTCAGGTTTGTTTCAGCTATGAAAAAAATTATTTCTCCACCAAAGTCTGTAGTTTGTCAAATCGGGGTTAGGGAGGAATATACATGAATTCGAGTGTCAAAGCGGTGTTAGGGACAAATGTACGTGAAGTTGAGTGTCAAAGCGGTGTTATGGAGGAATGTACGTGAAGTCGAGTATCAAAGCAGGGTTAGGGAGGGTTGTATGTGAAGACGAGTGTCAAAGCGGTGTTAGGGAGGAATGTACGTGTGGCCGAGTGTCAAAGCGGTGTTAGGGAGGAATGTATATGAAGTTGACTGTCAAACTCGTGTTAGGGATGAATGTATGGGAAGTCGAGTGTGAAAGCGGTGTTAGGGACAAATGTACGTGAAGTCGAGTGTCAAAGCGGTGTTAGGGAGGAATGTACATGAAGACGAGTGTCAAAGCAGTGTTAGGGAGGAATGTACGTGTAGCCTAGAGTCAAAGCGGTGTTAGGGAGGACTGTACCTGAAGTCGAGTGTCAAAGCGGGTTTAGGACTTAGGGTTAGGTAACTTTCATAACTATCAAGTTCAGGTTCGTTTCAGCTATGAAAAAAATTATATCTCCACCAAAGTCTGTAGTTTGTCAAATCGGGGTTAGGGAGGAATATACATGAATTTGAGTGTCAAAGCAGTGTTAGGGACAAATGTATCTGAAGTTGAGTGTCAAAGCGGTGTTAGGGAGGAATGTTCGTGAAGTCGAGTGTCAAAGGAGGGTTAGAGAGGCTTGTATGTGAAGACGAGTGTCAAAGCAGTGTTAGGATTGGAATGTACGTGTAGCCGAGTGTCAAAGCGGTGTTAGGGAGGACTGTACGTGAAGTCGAGTGTCAAAGCGGGTTTAGGACTTAGGGTTAGGTAACTTTCATACTATCAAGTTCAGGTTCGTTTCAGCTATAAAAAATTTATTTCTCCACCGAACTCTGTAGTTTGTCAAATCGGGGTTAGGGAGGAATGTATGTGAATTCGAGTGTCGAAGCGGTGTTAGGGAGGAATGTATATGAAGTTGACTGTCAAAGTCGTGTTAGGGATGAATGTATGGGAAGTTGAGTGTGAAAGCGGTGTTAGGGACAGATGTATGTGAAGTCGAGTGTCAAAGCAGTGTTAGGGAGGAGTGTACGTGAAGTCGAGTGTCAAAGCAGGGTTAGGGAGGCTTGTATGTGAAGACGAGTGTCAAAGCGGTGTTAGGGAGGAATGTATGTGTAGCCGAGTGTCAAAGCGGTGTTAGGGAGGATTGTACCTGAAGTCGAGTGTCAAAGCGGGTTTAGGACTTAGGGTTAGGTAACTTTCAAACTATCAAGTTCAGGTTCGTTTCAGCTATAAAAAAAATTATTTCTCCACCAAAGTGTAGTTTCTCTAGTCGGGGTTAGGGAGGAATGTATGTGAATTCGAGTGTCAAGGCGGAGTTAGGGACAAATGTACTTGAAGTTGAGTGTCAAAGTGGTGTTAGGGAGGAATGTACGTGAAGTCGAGTGTCAAAGCAGGGTTAGGGAGGCTTGTATGTGAAGACGAGTGTCAAAGTGGTGTTAGGGAGGAATGTACGAATAGCCGATAGTCAAAGTGGTGTTAGGGAGGAATTTACATGAAGTCGAGTGTCAAAGCGGGTTTAGGACTTAGGGTTAGGTAACTTTCATACTATCAAGTTCAGGTTCGTTTCAGCTATAAAAAACTTATTTCTCCACCGAACTCTGTAGTTTGTCAAATCGGGGTTAGGGAGGAATGTATGTGAATTCGAGTGTCAAAGCGGGGTTAGGGAGGAATGTATATGAAGTTGACTGTCAAAGTCGTGTTAGGGATGAATGTATGGGAAGTTGAATGTCAAAGCGGTGTTAGGGACAGATGTACGTGAAGTCGAGTGTCAAAGCGGGTTTAGGACTTCGGGTTAGGTAACTTTCATACTATCAAGTTCAGATTCGTTTCAGCTATAAAAAATATATTTCTCCACCAAAGTCTGTAGTTTGTCTAGTCGGGGTTAGGGAGGTATGTATGTGAATTCGAGTGTCAAAGCGGAGTTGGGGACAAATGTACTTGAAGTGGAGTGTCAAAGTGGTGTTAGGGAGGAATGTACGTGAAGTCGAGTGTCAAAGCAGGGTTAGGGTGGGCAAATAGTTTGACAGACTGACGCCCTGGCAGGAGAATAGTCTTGCTCCCCCACACTGTCGTCTTACAAGGAAAAATGGTCCGGATAATATTTTCAACAATAGCTGTTACATGTACATGTTTCAATGAAAAGTGTCTTCTTTAAAAAAAATCATATACAAGTACATGCATGATTTCCCACAGGGAGACCTCCACCATGAAGATCGGTATATAACAACACTAAACATTGCTGTCACATGATTTAATCAAACTGTCGTTTTCAGAGTGTCGCTGTAGAAAATATACATATCTTATGAAGTGTCGTTTTTAAC